>JANJGN010005076.1:0-5000 GCA_026770705.1 Isurus oxyrinchus
GAGTAAGGGAGAGTGTGTGAGAGAGAGTGAGAGCGTTTGTGCGAGACTTTGAGATAGGGGGTGTGTGTGTGTGTGAGAGAGGCTGGGTGTGTGTGTGTGAGAGAGGCTGGGTGTGTGTGTGTGTGAGAGAGGCTGGGTGTGTGTGTGAGAGAGGCTGGGTGTGTGTGTGATAGAGGCTGGGTGTGTGTGTGATAGAGGTCGGGTGTGTGTGTGAGAGAGAGAGAGTGAGTGTGTGAGGAGGAGGGACGATGTGTGTAAGAGAGAGGAAGGATGTGTTTGAGAGTGAGTGGGCGGGTGTGTGTGTGAGAGAGAGGAGGGCGGGTGTGTGTGTGTGTGAGAGAGAGGGAGGGTGTGTGTGAGAGAGAGAGGGATGGTGTGTGTGTGTGTGAGAGAGAGGCGGGGTGTGTGTGTGTGAGAGCGAAGGAGGGTGTGTGTGTGTAAGAGAGAGGCAGGGTGTGTGTGTGAGAGCGAGGCAGGGTGTGTGTGAGATCAAGAGAGGGTGTGTGTTTGAGAGAGAGGGAGGGTGTGTGTGTTTGAGAGACAGGGAGGGTGTGTGTGTTTGAGAGAGAGGGAGGGTGTGTGTGTGTGACAGAGCGGGGGGTGTGTGTGTGTGACAGAGCGAGGGTGTGTGTGTGACAGAGCGAGGGTGTGTGTGAGAGAGAGAGGGTGTGTGTGTGAGAGAGAGAGGGTGTGTGTGTGAGAGTGAGAGAGAGAGGGGGTGTGTGTGAGAGAGTGGGCGGGTGTGTGTTAGAGAGAGGGTGTGTGTTAGAGAGAGAGAGGGTGTGTGTGAGATAGAGAGAGGGTGCGTGTGAGAGAGAGGCAGGGTGTGTGTGAGAGAGAGGCAGGGTGTGTGTGAGAGAAAGAGGGTGTGTGTGTGAGAGAGAGAGGGTGTGTGTGAGAGAGAGAGAGGGTGCGTGTGAGAGAGAGGCAGGGTGCGTGTGAGAGAGAGGCAGGGTGCGTGTGAGAGAGAGGCAGGGTGTGTGTGAGAGAGAGGCAGGGTGTGTGTGAGAGAGAGGCAGGGTGTGTGTGAGAGAAAGAGGGTGTGTGTGTGAGAGAGAGAGGGTGTGTGTGAGAGAGAGAGGTTGTGTGTGAGAGAGAGAGAGGGTGTGTGTGAGAGAGAGAGAGTGTGTGTGTGAGAGAGAGGGTGTGTGTGTGAGAGGGAGAGGGTGTGTGTGTGTGAGAGAGAGAGGGTGTGTGTGTGAGAGAGAGAGAGGGTGTGTGTGTGAGAGAGAGAGAGGGTGTGTGTGAGAGAGAGAGGGTGTGTGTGAGAGAGAGAGGGTGGTGTGAGAGAGAGAGGGTGTGTGTGAGACAGAGAGGGGTGTGTGTGAGACAGAGAGAGGGTGTGTGTGAGACAGAGAGAGGGTGTGCGTGTGAGAGAGGGATGGTCTATGTGTGAGAGAGAGGGAGGGTATGTGTGAGAGAGAGGGAGTGTGTGTGTGTGTGTGAGATAGAGAGAGGGCGGTTGTGTGTGTGAGATAGAGAGAGGGCGGTTGTGTGTGTGAGAGAGAGGGCGGGTGTGTGTGTGAGAGAGAGGGCGGGTGTGTGTGTGAGAGAGAGGGCGGGTGTGTGTGTGAGAGAGAGGGCGGGTGTGTGTGTGAGAGAGAGGGCGGGTGTGTGTGTGAGAGAGAGGGCGGGTGTGTGTGTGAGAGAGAGGGAGGGTGTGTGTGTGAGAGAGAGGGTGGGTGTGTGTGTGAGAGAGAGGGTGGGTGTGTGTGTGGGATAGAGGGAGGGTGTGTGTGTGGGATAGAGGGAGGGTGTGTGTGTGAGAGAGAGGGAGGGTGTGTGTGAGAGAGAGGGAGGGTGTGTGTGTGAGAGAGAGGGAGGGTGTGTGTGTGAGAGAGAGGGAGGGTGTGTGTGAGAGAGAGGGAGGGTGTGTGTGAGAGAGAGAGGGAGGGTGTGTGTGAGGGAGAGAGGGAGGGTGTGTGTGTGAGAGAGTGGGAGGGTGTGTGTGTGAGTGAGAGGGAGGGTGTGTGTGTGAGTGAGAGGGAGGGTGTGTGTGTGAGTGAGAGAGTGAGCAGGGGTATGTGAGGGACAGAGTGAAGTGTGTGTGTGTCTGAGAGAGGGAGATTGTGTGTGTGTGTCTGTGTGAGATTGAGGGAAATTATGTGTGTGAGAGAGAGGGAGGGTGTGTGTGAGAGAGAGGGAGGGTGTGTGTGAGAGAGAGGGATGGTGTGTGTGTGTGTGAGAGAGAGGCAGGGTGTGTGTGTGTGAGAGCGAAGGAGGGTGTGTGTGTGTGAGAGTGAAGGAGGGTGTGTGTGAGAGAGAGAGAGGGTGTGTGTTAGAGAGAGGGTGTGTGTTAGAGAGAGAGAGGGTGTGTGTGAGATAGAGAGAGGGTGTGTGTGAGGGAGAGAGAGGGTGTGTGTGAGGGAGAGAGAGGGTGTGTGTGAGGGAGAGAGAGGGTGTGTGTGAGGGAGAGAGAGGGTGTGTGTGAGAGAGAGAGAGGGTGTGTGTGAGAGAGAGAGAGGGTGCGTGTGAGAGAGAGGCAGGGTGCGTGTGAGAGAGAGGCAGGGTGCGTGTGAGAGAAAGATGGTGTGTGTGTGAGAGAAAGAGGGTGTGTGTATGAGAGAAAGAGGGTGTGTGTGTGAGAGAGAGAGGGTGTGTGTGTGAGAGAGAGAGGGTGTGTGTGTGAGAGAGAGAGGGTGTGTGTGTGAGAGAGAGAGGGTGTGTGTGTGAGAGAGAGAGGGTGTGTGTGAGAGAGAGAGAGGGTGTGTGTGTGAGAGAGAGGGTGTGTGTGTGAGAGAGGGTGTGTGTGTGAGAGAGAGGGTGTGTGTGTGTGAGAGAGGGTGTGTGTGTGTGTGTGAGAGAGGGTGTGTGTGTGAGAGAGAGAGGGTGTGTGTGTGAGAGAGAGAGGGTGTGTGTGTGAGAGAGAGAGGGTGTGTGTGTGAGAGAGAGAGGGTGTGTGTGTGAGAGAGAGAGGGTGTGTGTGTGAGAGAGAGAGGGTGTGTGTGTGAGAGAGAGGGTGGGTGCGTGTGTGAGATAGAGGGAGGGTGCGTGTGTGAGATAGAGGGAGGGTGCGTGTGTGAGAGAGAGGGAGGGTGCGTGTGTGAGAGAGAGGGAGGGTGCGTGTGAGAGAGAGATGGAGGGTGTGTGTGTGAGAGAGAGGGAGGGTGTGTGTGTGAGAGAGAGGGAGGGTGTGTGTGTGAGAGAGAGGGAGGGTGTGTGTGAGAGAGAGAGGGATGGTGTGTGTGTGTGTGAGAGAGAGGCAGGGTGTGTGTGTGTGAGAGCGAAGGAGGGTGTGTGTGTGTGAGAGTGAAGGAGGGTGTGTGTGAGAGAGAGAGAGGGTGTGTGTTAGAGAGAGGGTGTGTGTTAGAGAGAGGGTGTGTGTTAGAGAGAGAGGGTGTGTGTGAGATAGAGAGAGGGTGCGTGTGAGAGAGAGGCAGGGTTCGTGTGAGAGAAAGAGGGTGTGTGTGTGAGAGAGAGAGGGTGTGTGTGAGAGAGAGAGAGGGTGCGTGTGAGAGAGAGGCAGGGTGCGTGTGAGAGAGAGGCAGGGTGCGTGTGAGAGAAAGAGGGTGTGTGTGTGAGAGAGAGGGTGTGTGTGTGAGAGAGAGAGGGTGTGTGTGTGTGAGAGAGAGAGGGTGTGTGTGTGAGAGAGAGAGGGTGTGTGTGTGAGAGAGAGAGGGTGTGTGTGTGAGAGAGAGAGGGTGTGTGTGTGAGAGAGAGAGGGTGTGTGTGTGAGAGAGAGAGGGTGTGTGTGTGAGAGAGAGAGGGTGTGTGTGTGAGAGAGAGAGGGTGTGTGTGTGAGAGAGAGAGGGTGTGTGTGTGAGGGAGAGAGGGTGTGTGTGTGAGAGAGTGAGGGTGTGTGTGTGAGAGAGAGAGGGTGTGTTTGTGAGAGAGAGGGTGTGTGTGTGAGAGAGACAGGGTGTGTGTGAGACAGAGAGAGGGTGTGCGTGTGAGAGAGGGATGGTGTATGTGTGAGAGAGAGGGAGGGTATGTGTGAGAGAGAGGGAGTGTGTGTGTGTGTGAGATAGAGAGAGGGCGGTTGTGTGTGTGAGATTGAGAGAGGGCGGTTGTGTGTGTGAGAGAGAGGGCGGGTGTGTGTGTGAGAGAGAGGGCGGGTGTGTGTGTGAGAGAGAGGGCGGGTGTGTGTGTGAGAGAGAGGGCGGGTGTGTGTGTGAGAGAGAGTGCGGGTGTGTGTGTGAGAGAGAGGGCGGGTGTGTATGTGAGAGACAGGGCGGTTGTGTGTGAGAGAAAGGGCGGGTGTGTGTGTGAGAGAAAGGGCGGGTGTGTGTGTGAAAGAGTGGGCGGGTGTGTGTGTGAAGAGAAGGCGGGTGTATGTGTGAGAGAGAGGGCGGGTGTGTGTGTTAGAGAGTGAGCAGGGGTATGTGAGAGAGAGAGTGAGGTGTGTGTGTGTCTGAGAGAGGGAGTTTGTGTGTGTTTGTGTGTGTGTGTGTGAGAGAGAGGGAAATTGTGTGTGAGAGAGAGGGATGGTGTGTGTGTGTGTGAGAGAGAGGCAGGGTGTGTGTGTGTGAGAGCGAAGGAGGGTGTGTGTGTAAGAGAGAGGCAGGGTGTGTGTGAGAGCGAGCGGGTGTGTCTGTGTGTGAGAGAGGGGGTGTGCGTGTGAGAGAGAGAGAGGGTGTGCGTGTGAGAGAGAGAGGGTGTGCGTGTGAGAGAGAGAGGGTGTGCGTGTGAGAGAGAGAGGGTGTGCGTGTGAGAGAGAGAGGGTGTGCTTGTGAGAGAGAGAGGGTGTGCGTGTGAGAGAGGGATGGTGTATGTGTGAGAGAGAGGGAGGGTATGTGTGAGAGGCAGGGAGGGTGTGTGTGTGTGAGATAGAGAGAGGGTGTGTGTGTGTGAGATAGAGAGAGGGTGTGTGTGTGTGAGATAGAGAGAGGGTGTGTGTGTGTGTGAGATAGAGAGAGGGTGTGTGTGTGTGTGAGATAGAGAGAGGGTGTGTGTGTGTGAGATAGAGAGAGGGTGTGTGTGTGTGAGATAGAGAGAGGGTGTGTGTGTGTGAGATAGAGAGAGGGTGTGTGTGTGTGACAGAGAGGGTGTGTGTGTGTGAC
>JANJGN010005076.1:10000-27100 GCA_026770705.1 Isurus oxyrinchus
GGAAATTGCGTGTGAGAGAGAGAGGGAGGGTGCGTGTGAGAGAGAGGGCGTGTGTGTGCGAGGGAGAGGGAGGGCGTGTGTGTGCGAGGGAGAGGGAGGGCGTCTGTGTGCGAGGGAGAGGGAGGGCGTGTGTGTGCGAGGGAGAGGGAGGGCGTGTGTGTGCGAGGGAGAGGGAGGGCGTGTGTGTGCGAGGGTGAGGGAGGGCGTGTGTGTGCGAGGGAGAGGGAGGGCGTGTGTGTGCGAGGGAGAGGGAGGGCGTGTGTGTGCGAGGGAGAGGGAGGGCGTGTGTGTGCGAGGGAGGGGGAGGGCGTGTGTGTGCAAGAGAGAGGGAGGGCGTGTGTGCAAGAGAGAGGGAGGGCGTGTGTGTGCGAGAGGGAGGGCGTGTGCGTGCGAGAGAGAGGGAGGGCGTGTGCGTGCGAGAGAGAGGGAGGGCGTGTGCGTGCGAGAGAGAGGGAGGGCGTGTGCGTGCGAGAGAGAGGGAGGGCGTGTGCGTGCGAGAGAGAGGGAGGGCGTGTGCGTGCGAGAGAGAGGGAGGGCGTGTGCGTGCGAGAGGGAGGGAGGGCGTGTGCGTGCGAGAGAGAGGGAGGGCGTGTGCGTGCGAGAGGGAGGGAGGGCGTGTGCGTGCGAGAGGGAGGGAGGGCGTGTGCGTGCGAGAGAGAGGGAGGGCGTGTGCGTGCGAGACAGAGGGGGTGAGCAGATGTTTGTGAGAGACAGAGAGAGTCAGGGTTGTGTGTGAGAGAGAGTGAGATGAGGGGGGTGTGTGTGAGAGAGAGAGTGAGATTGAGGGGTATGTGTGAGAGAGAGAGTGAGATTGAGGGGTATATGTGAGAGTAAGGGAGAGTGTGTGAGAGAGTGAGAGTAAGGGAGAGTGTGTGAGAGAGAGGCAGGGTGTGTGTGAGAGAGAGAGGCAGTGTGTGTGTGAGAGAGAGAGGGTGCGTGTGTGTGTGTGAGAGAGAGGGCGGTTGTGTGTGTGAGAGAGAGGGCGGGTGTGTGTGTGCGAGAGAGTGCGGGTGTGTGTAAGAGAGAGTAAGGATGTGTGTGTGAGAGAGGGCGGGTGTGTGTGAGAGAGGGCGGGTGTGTGTATGTGAGAGTGGGCGGGGTGTGTGTGTGAGAGAGAAGGCGGGTGTGTGTGTGAGAGAGAGGGCGGGTGTGTGTGTGAGAGAGAGGGCGGGTGTGTGTGTGTGAGAGAGAGGGAGGGTGTGTGCGTGAGAGAGAGGGCGGGTGTGTGTGTGAGAGAGAGGGCGGGTGTGTGTGTGAGAGAGAGGGCGGGTGTGTGTGTGAGAGAGAGGGCGGGTGTGTGTGTGAGAGTGAGGGCGGGGTGTGTGTGTGAGAGTGAGGGCGGGTGTGTGTGTGAGAGTGAGGGCGGGTGTGTGTGTGAGAGGGCGGGTGTGTGTGTGAGAGAGAGGGCGGGTGTGTGTGTGAGAGAGAGGGCGGGTGTTTGTGTGAGAGAGAGGGCGGGAGTGTGTGAGAGAGAGGGAGGGTGTGTGTGTGAGAGAGAGGGAGAGTGTGTGTGTGATAGAGAGGCAGAGTGTGTGTGTGAGTGAGAGAGTGAGCAGGGGTATGTGAGAGAGAGAGTGAGGTGTTTGTGTGTCTGAGAGAGGGAGATTGTGTGTGTGTGTGTGTGTGTGTGTGAGAGAGAGAGGGAAATTGTGTGTGTGAGAGAGAGGGAGGGTGTGTGTGAGAGAGAGAGGGATGGTGTGTGTGTGTGTGAGAGAGAGGCAGGGTGTGTGTGTGTTAGAGCGAGGATGGTGTGTGTGTAAGAGAGAAACAGGGTTTGTGTGAGAGAGAGAGGGTTTGTGTGAGAGAGAGAGAGGGTTTGTGTGAGAGAGAGGGTGTGTTTGAGAGAGAGAGAGGGGGTGTGTGAGAGGGAGGCAGGGTGTGTGTGGGAGAGAGAGTGTGTGTGTGTGGGAGAGAGAGTGTGTGTGTGTGGGAGAGAGAGGGTGTGTGTGTGAGAGAGAGGGTGTGTGTGTGTGAGAGAGAGGGTGTGTGTGTGTGACAGAGAGGGTGTGTGTGTGACAGAGAGGGGTGTGTGTGAGACAGAGAGAGGGTGTGTGTGAGACAGAGAGAGGGTGTGTGTGTGAGAGAGAGAGATGTGTGTGTGTGAGAGGGCGGGTGTGTGTGTGTGAGAGAGAGGGCGGGTGTGTGTGTGAGAGAGAGGGCGGGTGTGTGTGTGAGAGAGAGTGCGGGTGTGTGTAAGAGAGAGGAAGGATGTGTGTGTGAGAGAGGGCGGGTGTGTGTGTTTGAGAGAGAGGGAGGGTGTGTGTGTTTGAGAGAGAGGGAGGGTGTGTGTGTTTGAGAGAGAGGGAGGGTGTGTGTGTTTGAGAGAGAGGGAGGGTGTGTGTGTTTGAGAGAGAGGGAGGGTGTGTGTGTTTGAGAGAGAGGGTGGGCGTGTGTGAGAGAGAGGGTGGGCGTGTGTGAGAGAGAGAGGGAGAGTGTGTAGGTATGAGAGTTAGAGGGAGGCGGGTTTGTGTGAGAGACAGATGGAAAGGGAGTTTGTGTGAGAGAGAGGGAGGATGTGTACGTGAGAGAGAGGCCGGTATGTATGTGAAAGAGGGTGTGTGTGTGTGTGTGTGTGTGTGTGTGTGTGTGTGTGTGTGTGTGTGTGTGTGTGTGTGTGTGTGTGTGTGTGTGTGTGTGTGTGTGTGTGAGAGAGAGGGTGAGCAGATGTTTGTGAGAGACAGAGAGAGTCAGGGTTGTGTGTGATAGAGAGGGTGTGTGGGTGTGTGTGAGAGAGAGTGTGTGATTGAGGGGTATGTGTGAAAGTAAGGGAGAGTGTGTGAGAGAGTAAGAGTAAGGGAGAGTCTGTGAGAGTGAAAGTAAGGGAGAGTGTGTGAGAGAGTGAGAGTAAGGGGTGTGTGTGGGAGAGAAAGTGAGAGCATTTGTGCAAGACTTTGAGAGAGGGGGTGTGTGTGTGTGAGAGAGGCTGGGTGTGTGTGTTAGAGAGGTTGGGTGTGTGTGTGAGAGAGAGGCTGGGTGTGTGTGTGAGAGAGGGTGAGCAGATGTTTGTGAGAGACAGAGAGAGTCAGGGTTGTGTGTGATAGAGAGGGTGTGTGGGTGTGTGTGAGAGAGAGTGTGTGATTGAGGGGTATGTGTGAAAGTAAGGGAGAGTGTGTGAGAGAGTAAGAGTAAGGGAGAGTCTGTGATAGTGAGAGTAAGGGAGAGTGTGTGAGAGAGTGAGAGTAAGGGGTGTGTGTGGGAGAGAAAGTGAGAGCATTTGTGCAAGACTTTGAGAGAGGGGGGTGTGTGTGTGTGAGAGAGGCTGGGTGTGTGTGTTAGAGAGGTTGGGTGTGTGTGTGAGAGAGAGGCTGGGTGTGTGTGTGAGAGAGAGGGAGGGTGTGTGTGTGAGAGAGAGGGAGGGTGTGTGTGTGAGAGAGAGGGAGGGTGTGTGTTTGAGAGAGAGGGAGGGTGTGTGTGTGAGAGAGAGGGAGGGTGTGTGTGTGAGAGAGAGGGAGGGTGTGTGTGTGAGAGAGAGGGAGAGTGGTGTGTGTGATAGAGAGGGAGAGTGTGTGTGTGAGTGAGAGAGTGAGCAGGGGTATGTGAGAGAGAGAGTGAGGTGTGTATGTGTCTGCGAGAGGGAGATTTAATGTGTGTGTGTGTGTGTGAGAGTGAGGGAAATTGTGTGTGTGAGAGAGAGGGAGGGTGTGTGTGAGAGAGAGAGGGATGGTGTGTGTGTGTGTGAGAGAGAGGCACGGTGTGTGTGTGTGAGAGCGAAGGAGGGTGTGTGTGTGTGAGAGAGAGGGTGTGTGTTTGTGTGAGAGAGAGGGAGGGCGTGTGTGAGAGAGAGAGGGAGGGTGTGTGAGAGATAGAGTGAGCAAATGTTTGTGAGAGACAGAGGGATTAAGGGTTGTGTGTGAGAGAGAGTGAGATGAGTGGGTGTGTGTGAGAGAGATAGTGAGATTGAGGGGTATGTGTGAGAGTAGGGGAGAGTGTATGAGAGAGTGAGAGTAAGGGAGAGTGTGTGAGAGAGAGAGTGAGAGCGTTTGTGCGAGACTTTGAGATAGGGGGTTGTGTGTGTGTGAGAGAGAGGCTGGGTGTGTGTGTGTGTGAGAGAGGCTGGGTGTGTGTGTGATAGAGGTCGGGTGTGTGTGTGAGAGAGAGAGAGTGAGTGTGTGAGGAGGAGGGACGATGTGTGTAAGAGAGAGGAAGGATGTGTTTGAGAGTGAGTGGGCGGGTGTGTGTGTGAGAGAGAGGGCGGGTGTGTGTGTGAGAGAGAGGGAGGGTGTTTGTGAGAGAGAGAGGGATGGTGTGTGTGTGTGTGAGAGAGAGGCGGGGTGTGTGTGTGTGAGAGCGAAGGAGGGTGTGTGTGTGTAAGAGAGAGGCAGGGTGTGTGTGTGAGAGCGAGGCAGGGTGTGTGTGAGATCAAGAGAGGGTGTGTGTTTGAGAGAGAGGGAGGGTGTGTGTGTTTGAGAGACAGGGAGGGTGTGTGTGTTTGAGAGAGAGGGAGGGTGTGTGTGTGACAGAGCGGGGGTGTGTGTGTGTGACAGAGCGAGGGTGTGTGTGTGACAGAGCGAGGGTGTGTGTGAGAGAGAGAGGGTGTGTGTGTGAGAGAGAGAGGGTGTGTGTGTGAGAGAGAGAGGGTGTGTGTGTGAGAGAGTGGGCGGGTGTGTGTGTGAGAGAGTGGGGGCGGGTGTGTGTGTGAGAGAGAGGGCGGGTGTGTGTGTGAGAGAGAGGGCGGGTGTGTGTGTGAGAGAGAGGGCGGGTGTGTGTGTGAGAGAGAGGGCGGGTGTGTGTGTGAGAGAGAGGGCGGGTGTGTGTGTGAGAGAGAGGGCGGGTGTGTGTGTGAGAGAGAGGGCGGGTGTGTGTGAGAGAGAGAGGGCGGGTGTGTGTGAGAGAGAGAGGGCGGGTGTGTGTGAGAGAGAGAGGGCGGGTGTGTGTGAGAGAGAGAGGGCGGGTGTGTGTGAGAGAGAGAGGGAGAGTGTGTGTGTGATAGAGAGGGAGAGTGTGTGTGAGAGAGAGAGAGAGTGAGCAGGGGTATGTGAGAGAGAGAGAGTGAGGTGTGTGTGTGTCTGAGAGAGGGAGATTGTGTGTGTGTGAGAGTGAGGGAAATTGTGTGTGTGAGAGTTAGGGAGGGTGCGTGTGAGAGAGAGGGCGTGTGTGTGCGAGGGAGAGGGAGGGCGTGTGTGTGCGAGGGAGAGGGAGGGCGTCTGTGTGCGAGGGAGAGGGAGGGCGTGTGTGTGCGAGGGAGAGGGAGGGCGTGTGTGTGCGAGGGAGAGGGAGGGCGTGTGTGTGCGAGGAAGAGGGAGGGCGTGTGTGTGCGAGGGTGAGGGAGGGCGTGTGTGTGCGAGGGAGGGGGAGGGCGTGTGTGTGCGAGGGAGGGGAGGGCGTGTGTGTGCGAGAGAGAGGGAGGGCGTGTGTGCGAGAGAGAGGGAGGGCGTGTGTGTGCGAGAGGGAGGGCGTGTGCGTGCTAGAGAGAGGGAGGGCGTGTGCGTGCGAGAGAGAGGGAGGGCGTGTGCGTGCGAGAGAGAGGGAGGGCGGTGTGCGTGCGAGAGAGAGGGAGGGCGTGTGCGTGCGAGAGAGAGGGAGGGCGTGTGCGTGCGAGAGAGAGGGAGGGCGTGTGCGTGCGAGAGAGAGGGAGGGCGTGTGCGTGCGAGAGAGAGTGAGGGCGTGTGCGTGCGAGAGAGAGGCAGGGTGTGTGTGAGAGAGAGAGGCAGGGTGTGGTGTGAGAGAGAGAGGGTGTGTGTCTGTGTGTGAGAGAGAGGGCGGTTGTGTGTGTGAGAGAGAGGGCGGGTGTGTGTGTGTGCGAGAGAGTGCGGGTGTGTGTAAGAGAGAGTAAGGATGTGTGTGTGAGAGAGGGCGGGTGTGTGTATGTGAGAGTGGGCGGGTGTGTGTGTGAGAGAGAAGGCGGGTGTATGTGTGAGAGAGAGGGCGGGTGTGTGTGTGAGAGAGAGGGCGGGTGTGTGTGGGAGAGAGAGGGAGGGTGTGTGTGTGAGAGAGAGGGCGGGTGTGTGTGTGAGAGAGAGGGCGGGTGTGTGTGTGAGAGAGAGGGCGGGTGTGTGTGTGAGAGAGAGGGCGGGTGTTGTGTGTGAGAGTGAGGGAAGGTGTGTGTGTGACAGTGAGGGCGGGTGTGTGTGTGGAGAGCGAGGGCGGGTGTTTGTGTGAGAGAGAGGGCGGGAGTGTGTGTGAGAGAGGGAGGGTGTGTTTGTGAGAGAGAGAGAGGGTGTGTGTGTGAGAGAGAGGGAGAGTGTGTGTGTGATAGAGAGGCAGAGTGTGTGTGTGAGTGAGAGAGTGAGCAGGGGTATGTGAGAGAGAGAGTGAGGTGTTTGTGTGCCTGAGAGAGGGAGATTGTGTGTGTGTGTGTGTATGTGTGTGAGAGAGAGGGAAATTGTGTGTGTGAGAGAGAGGGAGGGTGTGTGTGAGAGAGAGAGGGATGGTGTGTGTGTGTGAGAGAGAGGCAGGGTGTGTGTGTGTTAGAGCGAGGAGGGTGTGTGTGTAAGAGAGAGACAGGGTGTATGTGAGAGAGAGAGAGGGTTTGTGTGAGAGAGAGAGAGGGTTTGTCTGAGAGAGAGAGGGTTTGTGTGAGAGAGAGGGTGTGTTTGAGAGAGAGAGAGGGGGTGTGTGAGAGGGAGGCAGGGTGTGTGTGAGAGGGAGGCAGGGTGTGTGTGGGAGAGAGAGTGTGTGTGTGTGGGAGAGAGAGTGTGTGTGTGTGGGAGAGAGAGGGTGTGTGTGTGAGAGAGAGGGTGTGTGTGTGTGAGAGAGAGGGTGTGTGTGTGAGAGAGGGAGGGTGTGTGTGAGAGAGGGAGGGTGTGTGTGTGACAGAGAGGGTGTGTGTGAGACAGAGAGAGTGTGTGTGTGAGAGAGAGAGGGTGTGTGTGTGAGAGGGCGGGTGTGTGTGTGTGAGAGAGAGGGCGGGTGTGTGTGTGAGAGAGAGGGCGGGTGTGTGTGTGAGAGAGAGGGCGGGTGTATGTGTGAGAGAGAGTGCGGGTGTGTGTAAGAGAGAGAGTGCGGGTGTGTGTAAGAGAGAGGAAGGATGTGTGTGTGAGAGAGGGCGGGTGTGTGTGTTTGAGAGAGAGGGAGGGTGTGTGTGTTTGAGAGAGAGGGAGGGTGTGTGTGTTTGAGAGAGAGGGAGGGTGTGTGTGTTTGAGAGAGAGGGAGGGTGTGTGTGTTTGAGAGAGAGGGAGGGTGTGTGTGTTTGAGAGAGAGGGAGGGTGTGTGTGTTTGAGAGAGAGGGTGGGCGTGTGTGAGAGAGAGGGTGGGCGTGTGTGAGAGAGAGAGGGAGAGTGTGTAGGTATGAGAGTTAGAGGGAGGCGGGGTTTGTGTGAGAGGACAGATGGAAAGGGAGTTTGTGTGAGAGAGAGGGAGGATGTGTACGTGAGAGAGAGGCCGGTATGTATGTGAAAGAGGGTGTGTGTGTGTGTGTGTGTGTGTGTGTGTGAGAGAGAGGGTGAGCAGATGTTTGTGAGAGACAGAGAGAGTCAGGGTTGTGTGTGATAGAGAGGGTGTGTGTGTGTGTGTGAGAGAGAGTGTGTGATTGAGGGGTATGTGTGAAAGTAAGGGAGAGTGTGTGAGAGAGTAAGAGTAAGGGAGAGTCTGTGAGAGTGAGAGTAAGGGAGAGTGTGTGAGAGAGTGAGAGTAAGGGGTGTGTGTGGAAGAGAGAGTGAGAGCATTTGTGCGAGACTTTGAGAGAGGGTGTGTGTGTGTGTGAGAGAGGCTGGGTGTGTGTGTGAGAGAGGCTGGGTGTGTGTGTTAGAGAGGGGCTGGGTGTGTGTGTGAGAGAGAGGGAGGGTGTGTGTGTGAGAGAGAGGGAGGGTGTGTGTGTGAGAGAGAGGGAGGGTGTGTGTGTGAGAGAGAGGGAGGGTGTGTGTGTGAGAGAGAGGGAGAGTGTGTGTGTGATCGAGAGGGAGAGTGTGTGTGTGAGTGAGAGAGTGAGCAGGGGTATGTGAGAGAGAGAGTGAGGTGTGTGTGTGTCTGCGAGAGGGAGATTTAATGTGTGTGTGTGTGTGAGAGTGAGGGAAATTGTGTGTGTGAGAGAGAGGGAGGGTGTGTGTGAGAGAGAGAGGGATGGTGTGTGTGTGTGTGAGAGAGAGGCACGGTGTGTGTGTGTGTGAGAGCGAAGGAGGGGTGTGTGTGTGTGAGAGAGAGGGTGTGTGTTTGTGTGAGAGAGAGGGAGGGCGTGTGTGAGAGAGAGAGGGAGGGCGTGTGTGTGAGAGGGAGAGCGTGTGTGTGAGAGAGAGGGAGGGTGTGTGTGTGTGAGAGAGAGGGAGGGTGTGTGTGTGAGAGAGAGGGAGGGTGTGTGCGTGAGAGAGAGGGAGAGTGTGTGTGTGATAGAGAGGGAGAGGGTGTGTGTGTGTGAGAGAGAGGGAGGGCGTGTGTGAGAGAGAGAGGGAGGGTGTGTGAGAGATAGAGTGAGCAAATGTTTGTGAGAGACAGAGGGATTAAGGGTTGTGTGTGAGAGAGAGTGAGATGAGTGGGGTGTGTGTGAGAGAGAGAGTGAGTGTGTGTGTGTGTGAGAGAGATAGTGAGATTGAGGGGTATGTGTGAGAGTAGGGGAGAGTGTATGAGAGAGTGAGAGTAAGGAGAGTGTGTGAGAGAGAGAGTGAGAGCGTTTGTGCGAGACTTTGAGATAGGGGGTGTGTGTGTGTGAGAGAGAGGCTGGGTGTGTGTGTGTGTGTGAGAGAGGCTGGGTGTTTGTGTGATAGAGGTCGGGTGTGTGTGTGAGAGAGAGAGAGTGAGTGTGTGAGGAGGAGGGACGATGTGTGTAAGAGAGAGGAAGGATGTGTTTGAGAGTGAGTGGGCGGGTGTGTGTGTGAGAGAGAGGGCGGGTGTGTGTGTGAGAGAGAGGGAGGGTGTTTGTGAGAGAGAGAGGGATGGTGTGTGTGTGTGTGAGAGAGAGGCGGGGTGTGTGTGTGTGAGAGCGAAGGAGGGTGTGTGTGTGTAAGAGAGAGGCAGGGTGTGTGTGTGAGAGCGAGGCAGGGTGTGTGTGAGATCAAGAGAGGGTGTGTGTTTGAGAGAGAGGGAGGGTGTGTGTGTTTGAGAGACAGGGAGGGTGTGTGTGTTTGAGAGAGAGGGAGGGTGTGTGTGTGACAGAGCGGGGGTGTGTGTGTGTGACAGAGCGGGGGTGTGTGTGTGTGACAGAGCGAGGGTGTGTGTGTGACAGAGAGAGGGTGTGTGTGTGAGAGAGAGAGGGTGTGTGTGTGAGAGAGAGAGGGGGTGTGTGTGAGAGAGAGGGCGGGTGTGTGTGTGAGAGAGTGGGCGGGTGTGTGTGTGAGAGAGAGGGCGGGTGTGTGTGTGAGAGAGAGGGCGGGTGTGTGTGTGAGAGAGAGGGCGGGTGTGTGTGTGAGAGAGAGGGCGGGTGTGTGTGTGAGAGAGAGGGAGGGTGTGTGTGTGAGAGAGAGGGCGGGTGTGTGTGTGAGAGAGAGGGCGGGTGTGTGTGTGAGAGAGAGGGCGGGTGTGTGTGTGAGAGAGAGGGCGGGTGTGTGTGAGAGAGGAGAGGGAGGGTGTGTGTGTGAAAGAGAGGGAGAGTGTGTGTGTGATAGAGAGGGAGAGTGTGTGTGAGAGAGAGAGAGAGTGAGCAGGGGTATGTGAGAGAGAGAGAGTGAGGTGTGTGTGTGTCTGAGAGAGGGAGATTGTGTGTGTGTGAGAGTGAGGGAAATTGTGTGTGAGGGAGAGGGAGGGTGCGTGTGAGAGAGAGGGCGTGTGTGTGCGAGGGAGAGGGAGGGCGTGTGTGTGCGAGGGAGAGGGAGGGCGTCTGTGTGCGAGGGAGAGGGAGGGCATGTGTGTGCGAGGGAGAGGGAGGGCGTGTGTGTGCGAGGGAGAGGGAGGGCGTGTGTGTGCGAGGGAAGAGGGAGGGCGTGTGTGTGCGAGGGTGAGGGAGGGCGTGTGTGTGCGAGGGAGGGGGAGGGCGTGTGTGTGCGAGGGAGGGGGAGGGCGTGTGTGTGCGAGAGAGGAGGGAGGGGCGTGTGTGCGAGAGAGAGGGAGGGCGTGTGTGTGCGAGAGGGAGGGCGTGTGAGTGCTAGAGAGAGGGAGGGCGTGTGCGTGCGAGAGAGAGGGAGGGCGTGTGCGTGCGAGAGAGAGGGAGGGCGTGTGCGTGCGAGAGAGAGGGAGGGCGTGTGCGTGCGAGAGAGAGGGAGGGCGTGTGCGTGCGAGAGAGAGGGAGGGCGTGTGCGTGCGAGAGAGAGGGAGGGCGTGTGCGTGCGAGAGAGAGGGAGGGCGTGTGCGTGCGTGAGAGTGGGAGGGCGTGTGCGTGCGAGAGAGAGGTAGGGGCGTGTGCGTGCGAGAGAGAGTGAGGGCGTGTGCGTGCGAGAGAGAGGCAGGGTGTGTGTGAGAGAGAGAGGCAGGGTGTGTGTGAGAGAGAGAGGGTGTGTGTCTGTGTGTGAGAGAGAGGGCGGTTGTGTGTGTGAGAGAGAGGGCTGGTGTGTGTGTGCGAGAGAGTGCGGGTGTGTGTAAGAGAGAGTAAGGATGTGTGTGTGAGAGAGGGCGGGTGTGTGTATGTGAGAGTGGGGCGGGTGTGTGTGTGAGAGAGAGGGCGGGTGTGTGTGGGAGAGAGAGGGAGGGTGTGTGTGTGAGAGAGAGGGCGGGTGTGTGTGTGAGAGAGAGGGCGGGTGTTTGTGTGAGAGAGAGGGCGGGTGTTTGTGTGTGAGAGAGGGCGGGAGTGTGTGTGAGAGAGGGAGGGTGTGTTTGTGAGAGAGAGAGAGGGTGTGTGTGTGAGAGAGAGGGAGAGTGTGTGTGTGATAGAGAGGCAGAGTGTGTGTGTGAGTGAGAGAGTGAGCAGGGGTATGTGAGAGAGAGAGTGAGGTGTTTGTGTGTCTGAGAGAGGGAGATTGTGTGGTGTGTGTGTATGTGTGTGAGAGAGAGGGAAATTGTGTGTGTGAGAGAGAGGGAGGGTGTGTGTGAGAGAGAGAGGGATGGTGTGTGTGTGTGAGAGAGAGGCAGGGTGTGTGTGTGTTAGAGCGAGGAGGGTGTGTGTGTAAGAGAGAGACAGGGTGTATGTGAGAGAGAGAGAGGGTTTGTGTGAGAGAGAGAGAGGGTTTGTCTGAGAGAGAGAGGCTTTGTGTGAGAGAGAGGGTGTGTTTGAGAGAGAGAGAGGGGGTGTGTGAGAGGGAGGCAGGGTGTGTGTGAGAGGGAGGCAGGGTGTGTGTGGGAGAGAGAGTGTGTGTGTGTGGGAGAGAGAGGGTGTGTGTGTGAGAGAGAGGGTGTGTGTGTGTGAGAGAGAGGGTGTGTGTGTGAGAGAGGGAGGGTGTGTGTGTGACAGAGGGTGTGTGTGTGACAGAGAGGGTGTGTGTGAGACAGAGAGAGGGTGTGTGTGAGATAGAGAGAGGGTGTGTGTGTGAGAGAGAGAGGGTGTGTGTGTGAGAGGGCGGGTGTGTGTGTGTGAGAGAGAGGGCGGGTGTGTGTGTGAGAGAGAGGGGCGGGTGTGTGTGTGAGAGAGAGGGCGGGTGTATGTGTGAGAGAGAGTGCGGGTGTGTGTAAGAGAGAGAGTGCGGGTGTGTGTAAGAGAGAGGAAGGATGTGTGTGTGAGAGAGGGCGGGTGTGTGTGTTTGAGAGAGAGGGAGGGTGTGTGTGTTTGAGAGAGAGGGAGGGTGTGTGTGTTTGAGAGAGAGGGAGGGGTGTGTGTGTGTTTGAGAGAGAGGGAGGGTGTGTGTGTTTGAGAGAGAGGGTGGGCGTGTGTGAGAGAGAGGGTGGGCGTGTGTGAGAGAGAGAGGGAGAGTGTGTAGGTATGAGAGTTAGAGGGAGGCGGGTTTGTGTGAGAGACAGATGGAAAGGGAGTTTGTGTGAGAGAGAGGGAGGATGTGTATGTGAGAGAGAGGCCGGTATGTATGTGAAAGAGGGTGTGTGTGTGTGTGTGTGTGTGTGTGTGTGTGTGTGAGAGAGGGTGAGCAGATGTTTGTGAGAGACAGAGAGAGTCAGGGTTGTGTGTGATAGAGAGGGTGTGTGTGTGTGTGTGAGAGAGACTGTGTGATTGAGGGGTATGTGTGAAAGTAAGGGAGAGTGTGTGAGAGAGTAAGAGTAAGGGAGAGTCTGTGAGAGTGAGAGTAAGGGAGAGTGTGTGAGAGAGTGAGAGTAAGGGGTGTGTGTGGAAGAGAGAGTGAGAGCATTTGTGCGAGACTTTGAGAGAGGGGGGTGTGTGTGTGTGAGAGAGGGCTGGGTGTGTGTGTTAGAGAGGTTGGGTGTGTGTGTGAGAGAGAGGCTGGGTGTGTGTGTGAGAGAGAGGGAGGGTGTGTGTGTGAGAGAGAGGGAGGGTGTGTGTGTGAGAGAGAGGGAGGGTGTGTGTGTGAGAGAGAGGGAGGGTGTGTGTGTGAGAGAGGGAGGGTGTGTGTGTGAGAGAGAGGGAGAGTGTGTGTGTGATAGAGAGGGAGAGTGTGTGTGTGAGTGAGAGAGTGAGCAGGGGTATGTGAGAGAGAGAGTGAGGTGTGTGTGTGTCTGCGAGAGGGAGATTTAATGTGTGTGTGTGTGTGAGAGTGAGGGAAATTGTGTGTGTGAGAGAGAGGGAGGGTGTGTGTGAGAGAGAGAGGGATGGTGTGTGTGTGTGTGAGAGAGACGCACGGTGTGTGTGTGTGAGAGCGAAGGAGGGTGTGTGTGTGTGAGAGAGAGGGTGTGTGTTTGTGTGAGAGAGAGGGAGGGCGTGTGTGAGAGAGAGAGGGAGAGCGTGTGTGTGAGAGAGAGGGAGGGTGTGTGTTTGAGAGAGAGGGAGGGTGTGTGTGTGAGAGAGAGGGAGGGTGTGTGTGTGAGAGAGAGGGAGGGTGTGTGTGTGAGAGAGAGGGAGAGTGTGTGTGTGATAGAGAGGGAGAGTGTGTGTGTGAGTGAGAGAGTGAGCAGGGGTATGTGAGAGAGAGAGTGAGGTGTGTGTGTGTCTGCGAGAGGGAGATTTAATGTGTGTGTGTGTGTGAGAGTGAGGGAAATTGTGTGTGTGAGAGAGAGGGAGGGTGTGTGTGAGAGAGAGAGGGATGGTGTGTGTGTGTGTGAGAGAGAGGCACGGTGTGTGTGTGTGAGAGCGAAGGAGGGTGTGTGTGTGTGAGAGAGAGGGTGTGTGTTTGTGTGAGAGAGAGGGAGGGCGTGTGTGAGAGAGAGAGGGAGGGTGTGTGAGAGATAGAGTGAGCAAATGTTTGTGAGAGACAGAGGGATTAAGGGTTGTGTGTGAGAGAGAGTGAGATGAGTGGGTGTGTGTGAGAGAGAGAGTGAGTGTGTGTGTGTGAGAGAGGTAGTGAGATTGAGGGGTATGTGTGAGAGTAGGGGAGAGTGTATGAGAGAGTGAGAGTAAGGGAGAGTGTGTGAGAGAGAGAGTGAGAGCGTTTGTGCGAGACTTTGAGATAGGGGGTGTGTGTGTGTGAGAGAGAGGCTGGGTGTGTGTGTGTGTGTGAGAGAGGCTGGGTGTGTGTGTGATAGAGGTCGGGTGTGTGTGTGAGAGAGAGAGAGTGAGTGTGTGAGGAGGAGGGACGATGTGTGTAAGAGAGAGGAAGGATGTGTTTGAGAGTGAGTGGTCGGGTGTGTGTGTGAGAGAGAGGGCGGGTGTGTGGTGTGAGAGAGAGGGAGGGTGTTTGTGAGAGAGGGATGGTGTGTGTGTGTGTGAGAGAGAGGCGGGGTGTGTGTGTGTGAGAGCGAAGGAGGGTGTGTGTGTGTAAGAGAGAGGCAGGGTGTGTGTGAGAGCGAGGCAGGGTGTGTGTGAGATCAAGAGAGGGTGTGTGTTTGAGAGAGAGGGAGGGTGTGTGTGTTTGAGAGACAGGGAGGGTGTGTGTGTTTGAGAGAGAGGGAGGGGTGTGTGTGTGACAGAGCGGGGGTGTGGTGTGTGTGACAGAGCGGGGGGTGTGTGTGTGTGACAGAGCGAGGGTGTGTGTGTGACAGAGAGAGGGTGTGTGTGTGAGAGAGAGAGGGTGTGTGTGTGAGAGAGAGAGGGGGTGTGTGTGAGAGAGTGGGCGGGTGTGTGTGTGAGAGAGTGGGCGGGTGTGTGTGTGAGAGAGAGGGCGGGTGTGTGTGTGAGAGAGAGGGCGGGTGTGTGTGTGAGAGAGAGGGCGGGTGTGTGTGTGAGAGAGAGGGCGGGTGTGTGTGTGAGAGAGAGGGCGGGTGTGTGTGTGTGAGAGAGAGGGCGGGTGTGTGTGTGAGAGAGAGGGCGGGTGTGTGTGTGAGAGAGAGGGCGGGTGTGTGTGTGAGAGAGAGGGCGGGTGTGTGTGTGAGAGAGAGGGCGGGTGTGGTGTGTGAGAGAGAGGGCGGGTGTGTGTGTGAGAGAGAGGGCGGGTGTGTGTGAGAGAGAGAGGGCGGGTGTGTGTGAGAGAGAGGGGAGGGTTGTGTGTGTGAGAGAGAGGGAGAGTGTGTGTGTGAGAGAGAGAGTGAGCAGGGGTATGTGAGAGAGAGAGAGTGAGGTGTGTGTGTGTCTTAGAGAGGGAGATTGTCTGTGTGTGTGTGAGAGTGAGGAAAATTGTGTGTGTGAGAGAGAGGGAGGGTGCGTGTGAGAGAGAGGGCGTCTGTGTGCGAGGGAGAGGGAGGGCGTGTGTGTGCGAGGGAGAGGGAGGCGTGTGTGTGCGAGGGAGAGGGAGGGGCGTGTGTGTGCGAGGAAGAGGGAGGGCGTGTGTGTGCGAGGGAGGGGGAGGGCGTGTGTGTGCGAGGGAGGGGGGAGGGCGTGTGTGTGCGAGGGAGGGGGAGGGCGTGTGTGTGCGAGGGAGGGGGAGGGCGTGTGCGTGCAAGAGAGAGGGAGGGCTTGTGTGCGAGAGAGAGGGAGGGGCGTGTGTGTGCGAGAGGGAGGGCGTGTGCGTGCTAGATAGAGGGAGGGCGTGTGCGTGCGAGAGAGAGGGAGGACGTGTGTGTGCGAGAGAGAGGGGAGGGCGTGTGCGTGCGAGAGAGAGGGAGGGCGTGTGCGTGCGAGAGAGAGGGAGGGCGTGTGCGTGCGAGAGAGAGGGAGGGCGTGTGCGTGCGAGAGAGAGGGGAGGGCGTGTGCGTGCGAGAGAGAGGCAGGGTGTGTGTGAGAGAGAGAGGCAGGGTGGTGTGTGAGAGAGAGAGGGTGTGTGTGTGTGTGTGAGAGAGAGGGCGGGTGTGTGTAAGAGAGAGTAAGGATGTGTGTGTGAGAGAGGGCGGGTGTGTGTATGTGAGAGTGGGCGGGTGTGTGTGTGAGAGAGAAGGCGGGTGTATGTGTGAGAGAGAGGGCGGGTGTTGTGTGGGAGAGAGAGGGCGGGTGTGTGTGGGAGAGAGAGGGCGGGTGTGTGTGTGAGAGAGAGGGCGGGGTGTGTGTCTGAGAGAGAGGGCGGGTGTGTGTGTGAGAGTGAGGGCGGGTGTGTGTGTGAGAGAGAGGGCGGGTGTTTGTGTGAGAGAGAGGGCGGGAGTGTGTGTGAGAGAGGGAGGGTGTGTTTGTGAGAGAGAGAGAGGGTGTGTGTGTGAGAGAGAGGGAGAGTGTGTGTGTGATAGAGAGGCAGAGTGTGTGTGTGAGTGAGAGAGTGAGCAGGGTATGTGAGAGAGAGAGTGAGGTGTTTGTGTGTCTGAGAGAGGGAGATTGTGTGTGTGTGTGTGTGTGTGAGAGAGAGGGAAATTGTGTGTGTGAGAGAGAGGGATGGTGTGTGTGTGTGAGAGAGAGGCAGGGTGTGTGTGTGTTAGAGCGAGGAGGGTGTGTGTGTAAGAGAGAGACAGGGTGTATGTGAGAGTGAGAGAGGGTTTGTGTGAGAGAGAGAGAGGGTTTGTGTGAGAGAGAGAGGGTTTGTGTGAGAGAGAGGGTGGTGTTTGAGAGAGAGAGAGGGGGTGTGTGAGAGGGAGGCAGGGTGTGTGTGAGAGGGAGGCAGGGTGTGTGTGGGAGAGAGAGTGTGTGTGTGTGGGAGAGAGAGTGTGTGTGTGTGGGAGAGAGAGGGTGTGTGTGTGAGAGAGAGGGTGTGTGTGTGTGAGAGAGAGGGTGTGTGTGTGAGAGAGGGAGGGTGTGTGTGTGACAGAGGGTGTGTGTGTGACAGAGAGGGTGTGTGTGAGACAGAGAGAGGGTGTGTGTGAGACAGAGAGAGGGTGTGTGTGTGAGAGAGAGAGGGTGTGTGTGTGAGAGGGCGGGTGTGGTGTGTGGTGAGAGAGAGGCCGGGTGAGTGTGTGAGAGAGAGGGCGGGTGTGTGTGTGAGAGAGAGGGCGGGTGTGTGTGTGAGAGAGAGGGCGGGTGTGTGTGTGAGAGAGAGGGCGGGTGTGTGTGTGAGAGAGAGTGCGGGTGTGTGTAAGAGAGAGAGTGCGGGTGTGTGTAAGAGAGAGGAAGGATGTGTGTGTGAGAGAGGCGGGTGTGTGTGTTTGAGAGAGAGGGAGGGTGTGTGTGTTTGAGAGAGAGGGAGGGTGTGTGTGTTTGAGAGAGAGGGAGGGTGTGTGTGTTTGAGAGAGAGGGAGGGTGTGTGTGTTTGAGAGAGAGGGAGGGTGTGTGTGTTTGAGAGAGAGGGTGGGCGTGTGTGAGAGAGAGGGTGGGCGTGTGTGAGAGAGAGGAGGGAGAGTGTGTAGGTATGAGAGTTAGAGGGAGGCGGGTTTGTGTGAGAGACAGATGGAAAGGGAGTTTGTGTGAGAGAGAGGGAGGATGTGTACGTGAGAGAGAGGCCGGTATGTATGTGAAAGAGGGTGTGTGTGTGTGTGTGTGTGTGTGAGAGAGGGTGAGCAGATGTTTTGTGAGAGACAGAGAGAGTCAGGGTTGTGTGTGATAGAGAGGGTGTGTGGGTGTGTGTGAGAGAGAGTGTGTGATTGAGGGGTATGTGTGAAAGTAAGGGAGAGTGTGTGAGAGAGTAAGAGTAAGGGAGAGTCTGTGAGAGTGAGAGTAAGGGAGAGTGTGTGAGAGAGTGAGAGTAAGGGGTGTGTGTGGGAGAGAGAGTGAGGTGTGTGTGTGTCTGCGAGAGGGAGATTTAATGTGTGTGTGTGTGTCAGAGTGAGGGAAATTGGTGTGTGTGAGAGAGAGAGGGAGGGTGTGTGTGAGAGAGAGAGGGAGGGTGTGTGTGTGAGAGAGAGGGAGGGGTGTGTGTGTGAGAGAGAGGGAGGGTGTGTGTGTGAGAGAGAGGGAGGGTGTGTGTGTGAGAGAGAGGAAGGGTGTGTGTGTGAGAGAGAGGGAGGGTGTGTGTGTGAGAGAGAGGGAGAGTGTGTGTGTGATAGAGAGGGAGAGTGTGTGTGTGAGTGAGAGAGTGAGCAGGGGTATGTGAGAGAGAGAGTGAGGTGTGTGTGTGTCTGCGAGAGGGAGATTTA
>JANJGN010005077.1:5000-10000 GCA_026770705.1 Isurus oxyrinchus
CCCCGCCAATCCCCCCGGCCAACAATTGCACCCGAGAGGTGGGGCGGTAGCCCTACCGTCCAGGAGGCCTCAAAAGCCCGCAAAGCGCCATTTTGCCGTTTCCTCTTCGGGAGAACCGAAGGGAAATCATTAATGAGCTGGACGAGTACCATGCCAAAAATTGCAACCGACCCAGCCGTCGGGCCGATTCGCTACTCTCAGGGGGAATACCCCCACTGCGAGCCGGGCAAGAGCCTCGGATTCGACGCCATACGCTTCCGTCTGAGCACGGATTTTGTTCTCCCGGGCCCAGGAGACACTTTCCACGGCCGGCGAATGCAATCTGGGGTGCATTTTATTTATTAGTTACTGATTTCTCTTCCAAACTTGCCTCTGCCACAGACTAAGTCCAAATGGTTAATGATTTCTCCGCCACACTTGCCTCGCTGCCAGAGACTAAGTCCAAACGGTTAATGATTTCTCCGCCACACTTGCCTCTCTGCCAGAGACGAAGTCCAAACGGTTAATGATTTCTCCGCCACACTTGCCTCGCTGCCAGAGACTAAGTCCAAATGGTTACTGATTTCTCCACTGCACTTGCCTCTGTGCCAGAGACGAAGTCCAAATGGTTAATGATTTCTGCACCACACTTGCCTCTCTGCCAGAGACGAAGTCCAAACGGTTAATGATTTCTCCGCCACACTTGCCTCGCTGCCAGAGACTAAGTCCAAATGGTTACTGATTTCTCCACTGCACTTGCCTCTGTGCCAGAGACGAAGTCCAAATGGTTAATGATTTCTGCACCACACTTGCCTCTCTGCCAGAGGCGAAGTCCAAATGGTTAATGATTTCTCCACTGCACTTGCCTCTGTGCCAGAGACGAAGTCCAAATGGTTAATGATTTCTGCACCACACTTGCCTCGCTGCCAGAGACTAAGTCCAAATGGTTAATGATTTCTCCACTGCACTTGCCTCTGTGCCAGAGACGAAGTCCAAATGGTTCATGATTTCTGCACCACACTTGCCTCTCTGCCAGAGACTAAGTCCAAACGGTTAATGATTTCTCCGCCACACTTGCCTCGCTGCCAGAGACTAAGTCCAAATGGTTAATGATTTCTGCACCACACTTGCCTCTCTGCCAGAGACGAAGTCCAAACGGTTAATGATTTCTCCGCCACACTTGCCTCGCTGCCAGAGACTAAGTCCAAATGGTTAATGATTTCTCCACTGCACTTGCCTCTGTGCCAGAGACGAAGTCCAAATGGTTAATGATTTCTGCACCACACTTGCCTCTCTGCCAGAGACGAAGTCCAAACGGTTAATGATTTCTCCGCCACACTTGCCTCGCTGCCAGAGACTAAGTCCAAATGGTTAATGATTTCTGCACCACACTTGCCTCGCTGCCAGAGACTAAGTCCAAATGGTTCATGATTTCTCCACTGCACTTGCCTCTGTGCCAGAGACGAAGTCCAAATGGTTAATGATTTCTGCACCACACTTGCCTCTCTGCCAGAGACGAAGTCCAAATGGTTAATGATTTCTCAGGGCCACTGTCCCATTGGTTAGCCATTTCTCCAGAGGCTTACCGAGGCCAACCTGCGATATCTCGCGGACCCGGAGGCCCCGTTGCACGTCCTGCACATTCAGTCCGAGGTGCATTGGTTACCCATTTCTCCAGAAGCTTACCGAAGGCACACCGTCACACCTCGCGGGCCCCGAGGCCACTTTCCCCGGTGCGCAAATTCAATCCGAGGTGCATTGCCCTTAGCCGCCTTCTCCGGCCGGCTTCGGGTGCGTTTCCGGGGCTCCGACCGGGGCAAATCCGGTCCCCGGGGCCAGTGGGAGCCGTCCCCGGGCACGCCCGGGCTTCCGGTCGCCGCTTTCCGTGACCGACCGAAAGACGGTAAAAAATGCCGAAAATGGACAAAAATGGCCGACGGCGGGGCCTCCTGGTCGGTTAGGCGGCAGCCTGGATCGGTCCCTGCGGACCTGGAGGCTCGAGACGGCACTCGGAGCTGTCGACCGATTCTCGACTTGCCACCTCCTACCATTCTGCAGATACCCCGCCAACCCCCCCAGCCAGCAAATGCAGCCGAGATGTCGGTCGGTAGTCCAGCCGCCGAGGAGGCCTCGAAAGCCCGCGACACCTCCTTTCGCCGTTTCCCCATCGGGAGAACCGAGGGGAAATCATTATCTAGCTCCGGCAGCCCCCCTCCAACAATTGCAACCCGCCCCGTGGCCGGGCCGATTCGCCCCGCCTAGCGGGAATGCCTCCACCGGGGGCCCGGCAGAAGCTTCGGATCCGACCTCATGGACTTCCGTCTTGGCACGGATTTCCCTCACACGGGCCCAGGGGCCACTTCCCCCGGCCTTCGGACGCAGCCGGAGGTGCATCGGGCCGAAGCCGCCTTCCCGGCCGGCTTCCGGAGGTTTCCGGGGCAAACTCCGGTCCTCCCGGCGAGGGGGAGCCTTCCCCGTGCACGCCCGGGTGTCAGGCCGCCGCTTTTCTTGACCGGCCGAAAGAGGCGAAAAATGCCGAAAATGACCAAAAATGGCCGACGGCGGGGCCTCCCGGTCGGTTTGGCGGCAGCCTGGGTCGGTCCCTGCAGACCTGGAGGCTCGAGAAGGCACTTGGCGAAGTCGACCCATTCTCGATTTGCCACCTCCTCCTATTCTGCAGATAGCCCGCCAACCTCCACAGCCAGCAAATGCAACCGTCATTCAGGCCGACGACCCTCCGGTAGTCATACCGAGGAAGAGGCACCGAAGCCCCGCCAGGCCTTCCGGATTGCACCCGCTCCCCGACCGGTTCTTTTTCAAAAAAGGGCCCAGGAGCCCGGATTATTTTAGGACGCGCTCGGGACCGCCCTGAGGGACACCGAACACCCAACCTTTCCCCGGGTCGACCCTCCCCGCCTCGGCCACCGGGGGGGGTCGAACCGGATCACCGGTTAATGATTTCCCCCTGCTCGGACTCGGCTGTTTCTCAACCGCGCTTGCCCGGCTCGGCCCCCAGCCCCGGCCCCTCACGTGGGGGCCCTGAATACGCCCCCCGGCAGCCATCTTGGCCCGCCGGCCCGGTATTTCAGGCCGTTTCGACCCTTCCCTGCCCGCTGGCTGACTGGTTCACCATGTCCCCATTCTGCGCTTAGACTTTTCAGCTGCTCGGGATGCCGGCTGATGACGGCTCCCGTACGACCGGGCGGGCGGCTCCAACTACCGGCCGGCTGCCCGGCCTGCTAACCCGTTAAGCATTTCCCCGTCCTGCACACATTCCCTGGACCTGCTGGTGTGTTCTGCAGCTAACTGCACCCCTACGACCGGGCGGGAGGCTATGATTACTGGTCGGCTGCCCTGCCAGGTAACCGCTTAACCGATTCCCCGTTTGGTACTGAGTCCCTGGACCTGCTGGTGTGTTCTGCAGTTAACTGCACCCCTATGACCGGGCGGGAGGCTGTAATTACCGGCCGGCAGCCCTGCCTGCTAACTGGCTGCCCGTGTCCCCATTCTGTCCTTAGTCCTTGGACCTGCTGGTGTGTTGTGCAGCTAACTGCACCCCTATGGCAGGCCGGCATCCCTGCCTGCTGACCGGCTGCCCGTGTCCTCATTCTGTACTTAGTCCTTGGACCTGCTGGTGTGTTCTGCAGCTAACTGCACCCCTATGACCGGGCGGGAGGCTGTAATTACCGGCCGGCAGCCCTGCCTGCTGACCGGCTGCCCGTGTCCTCATTCTGTACTTAGTCCTTGGACCTGCTGGTGTGTTCTGCAGCTAACTGCACCCCTATGACCGGGCGGGAGGCTGTAATTACCGGCCGGCAGCCCTGCCTGCTGACCGGCTGCCCGTGTCCTCATTCTGTACTTAGTCCTTGGACCTGCTGGTGTGTTCTGCAGCTGACTGCGCCTCTATTACCCGGCGGGAGGCTATAATTACCGGTCGGCTGCCTTGTCTGCTAACTGGTTCACAGGTTCCCCTGTGCTGTACATATCCCGTGGACCAGCGGCTGTGTTGTGCAGCTCAGCGCACCTTTACTACCATGCCGAAAGCCCTGAATAATGGCCGGCTACCCTGCCTGCTAACCGGTAAACCATTTGCCGCAAACCTAACCCCAGCCCTAAGCCTAACCGCTAACCCTAACCCGAACCCCGAGCCAACAATAAACTAGCCTTGTCCCCTTCCCCGACACGAACACCAAGCCAAGCCCCTAACTCTAACCCTACCCCTACCCCTGACACTTCCCCTAACCCTAACGCCCCAACCCTAACCCCAGCCCTAAGCCTAACCGCTAACCCTAACCCGAATAAAACTCCGGACCACCCGGGCGGACACCGAACACCCAGCCTTTCCCCGGTTCCACCCTCCCCGCCTCGGCCACCAGGCTCGAACCGGCTGAATGGCCAACGATATCGCTCCTGCTCGGACTTTGCTCGCTTTAAATCGCGCTTGCGCGGCTCGGCCTCCGGGCACCGCCCCGTCACGTGCGACCGCTGAATACGCCCCCCGGCAGCCATCTTGGCCCGCCGCTCCGGTATTTCAGGCCGTTTTGACCCTTCCCTGCCCGCTGCCATGCATCCGCTTGCCGGTTAATGATTTCGCCGTTCTGCACCTCGACTTTAGAGCAGCTCGGCAAGCGAAATGCTGACAGCACCCGGAGTATCGGGCCTTCGGCCAACCGCCTGCCCGGCCTCCAGGCACCGCCCCTCTCACGTGGTGACTGTGAATCCGCCCCGCCCCCGGTTGCCATTTCTTCCTTGCCGCCTCGATATTTTAAGCCGTTTCACCCTTTCCCTGCCGGCTTGCTGACAGGTTAATGATTTCCCCATTCCGCGCTTAAGACTTTTCAGCTGCTCGGGATGCCGGCTGCTGACTGCACCCGTACTACCGGCCGGCTGACCTTCCTGCTGACCGGTTAACCATTTCCACGTCCTGGACACATTCCCTGGACCTGCTGGCGTCTTCTGCAGTTTACTGCACCCGTATTACCCGGCGGGAGGCTGTAATTAACGGTCGGCTGCGCTGCCTG
>JANJGN010005077.1:22500-27080 GCA_026770705.1 Isurus oxyrinchus
ATTAATGAGCTGGACGAGTACCATGCCAAAAATTGCAACCGACCCAGCCGTCGGGCCGATTCGCTACTCTCAGGGGGAATACCCCCACTGCGAGCCGGGCAAGAGCCTCGGATTCGACGCCATACGCTTCCGTCTGAGCACGGATTTTGTTCTCCCGGGCCCAGGAGACACTTTCCACGGCCGGCGAATGCAATCTGGGGTGCATTTTATTTATTAGTTACTGATTTCTCTTCCAAACTTGCCTCTGCCACAGACTAAGTCCAAATGGTTAATGATTTCTCCGCCACACTTGCCTCGCTGCCAGAGACTAAGTCCAAACGGTTAATGATTTCTCCGCCACACTTGCCTCTCTGCCAGAGACGAAGTCCAAACGGTTAATGATTTCTCCGCCACACTTGCCTCGCTGCCAGAGACTAAGTCCAAATGGTTACTGATTTCTCCACTGCACTTGCCTCTGTGCCAGAGACGAAGTCCAAATGGTTAATGATTTCTGCACCACACTTGCCTCTCTGCCAGAGACGAAGTCCAAACGGTTAATGATTTCTCCGCCACACTTGCCTCGCTGCCAGAGACTAAGTCCAAATGGTTACTGATTTCTCCACTGCACTTGCCTCTGTGCCAGAGACGAAGTCCAAATGGTTAATGATTTCTGCACCACACTTGCCTCTCTGCCAGAGGCGAAGTCCAAATGGTTAATGATTTCTCCACTGCACTTGCCTCTGTGCCAGAGACGAAGTCCAAATGGTTAATGATTTCTGCACCACACTTGCCTCGCTGCCAGAGACTAAGTCCAAATGGTTAATGATTTCTCCACTGCACTTGCCTCTGTGCCAGAGACGAAGTCCAAATGGTTCATGATTTCTGCACCACACTTGCCTCTCTGCCAGAGACTAAGTCCAAACGGTTAATGATTTCTCCGCCACACTTGCCTCGCTGCCAGAGACTAAGTCCAAATGGTTAATGATTTCTGCACCACACTTGCCTCTCTGCCAGAGACGAAGTCCAAACGGTTAATGATTTCTCCGCCACACTTGCCTCGCTGCCAGAGACTAAGTCCAAATGGTTAATGATTTCTCCACTGCACTTGCCTCTGTGCCAGAGACGAAGTCCAAATGGTTAATGATTTCTGCACCACACTTGCCTCTCTGCCAGAGACGAAGTCCAAACGGTTAATGATTTCTCCGCCACACTTGCCTCGCTGCCAGAGACTAAGTCCAAATGGTTAATGATTTCTGCACCACACTTGCCTCGCTGCCAGAGACTAAGTCCAAATGGTTCATGATTTCTCCACTGCACTTGCCTCTGTGCCAGAGACGAAGTCCAAATGGTTAATGATTTCTGCACCACACTTGCCTCTCTGCCAGAGACGAAGTCCAAATGGTTAATGATTTCTCAGGGCCACTGTCCCATTGGTTAGCCATTTCTCCAGAGGCTTACCGAGGCCAACCTGCGATATCTCGCGGACCCGGAGGCCCCGTTGCACGTCCTGCACATTCAGTCCGAGGTGCATTGGTTACCCATTTCTCCAGAAGCTTACCGAAGGCACACCGTCACACCTCGCGGGCCCCGAGGCCACTTTCCCCGGTGCGCAAATTCAATCCGAGGTGCATTGCCCTTAGCCGCCTTCTCCGGCCGGCTTCGGGTGCGTTTCCGGGGCTCCGACCGGGGCAAATCCGGTCCCCGGGGCCAGTGGGAGCCGTCCCCGGGCACGCCCGGGCTTCCGGTCGCCGCTTTCCGTGACCGACCGAAAGACGGTAAAAAAATGCCGAAAATGGACAAAAATGGCCGACGGCGGGGCCTCCTGGTCGGTTAGGCGGCAGCCTGGATCGGTCCCTGCGGACCTGGAGGCTCGAGACGGCACTCGGAGCTGTCGACCGATTCTCGACTTGCCACCTCCTACCATTCTGCAGATACCCCGCCAACCCCCCCAGCCAGCAAATGCAGCCGAGATGTCGGTCGGTAGTCCAGCCGCCGAGGAGGCCTCGAAAGCCCGCGACACCTCCTTTCGCCGTTTCCCCATCGGGAGAACCGAGGGGAAATCATTATCTAGCTCCGGCAGCCCCCCTCCAACAATTGCAACCCGCCCCGTGGCCGGGCCGATTCGCCCCGCCTAGCGGGAATGCCTCCACCGGGGGCCCGGCAGAAGCTTCGGATCCGACCTCATGGACTTCCGTCTTGGCACGGATTTCCCTCACACGGGCCCAGGGGCCACTTCCCCCGGCCTTCGGACGCAGCCGGAGGTGCATCGGGCCGAAGCCGCCTTCCCGGCCGGCTTCCGGAGGTTTCCGGGGCAAACTCCGGTCCTCCCGGCGAGGGGGAGCCTTCCCCGTGCACGCCCGGGTGTCAGGCCGCCGCTTTTCTTGACCGGCCGAAAGAGGCGAAAAATGCCGAAAATGACCAAAAATGGCCGACGGCGGGGCCTCCCGGTCGGTTTGGCGGCAGCCTGGGTCGGTCCCCTGCAGACCTGGAGGCTCGAGAAGGCACTTGGCGAAGTCGACCCATTCTCGATTTGCCACCTCCTCCTATTCTGCAGATAGCCCGCCAACCTCCACAGCCAGCAAATGCAACCGTCATTCAGGCCGACGACCCTCGGTAGTCATACCGAGGAAGAGGCACCGAAGCCCCGCCAGGCCTTCCGGATTGCACCCGCTCCCCGACCGGTTCTTTTTCAAAAAAGGGCCCAGGAGCCCGGATTATTTTAGGACGCGCTCGGGACCGCCCTGAGGGACACCGAACACCCAACCTTTCCCCGGGTCGACCCTCCCCGCCTCGGCCACCGGGGGGGGTCGAACCGGATCACCGGTTAATGATTTCCCCCTGCTCGGACTCGGCTGTTTCTCAACCGCGCTTGCCCGGCTCGGCCCCCAGCCCCGGCCCCTCACGTGGGGGCCCTGAATACGCCCCCCGGCAGCCATCTTGGCCCGCCGGCCCGGTATTTCAGGCCGTTTCGACCCTTCCCTGCCCGCTGGCTGACTGGTTCACCATGTCCCCATTCTGCGCTTAGACTTTTCAGCTGCTCGGGATGCCGGCTGATGACGGCTCCCGTACGACCGGGCGGGCGGCTCCAACTACCGGCCGGCTGCCCGGCCTGCTAACCCGTTAAGCATTTCCCCGTCCTGCACACATTCCCTGGACCTGCTGGTGTGTTCTGCAGCTAACTGCACCCCTACGACCGGGCGGGAGGCTATGATTACTGGTCGGCTGCCCTGCCAGGTAACCGCTTAACCGATTCCCCGTTTGGTACTGAGTCCCTGGACCTGCTGGTGTGTTCTGCAGTTAACTGCACCCCTATGACCGGGCGGGAGGCTGTAATTACCGGCCGGCAGCCCTGCCTGCTAACTGGCTGCCCGTGTCCCCATTCTGTCCTTAGTCCTTGGACCTGCTGGTGTGTTGTGCAGCTAACTGCACCCCTATGGCAGGCCGGCATCCCTGCCTGCTGACCGGCTGCCCGTGTCCTCATTCTGTACTTAGTCCTTGGACCTGCTGGTGTGTTCTGCAGCTAACTGCACCCCCTATGACCGGGCGGGAGGCTGTAATTACCGGCCGGCAGCCCTGCCTGCTGACCGGCTGCCCGTGTCCTCATTCTGTACTTAGTCCTTGGACCTGCTGGTGTGTTCTGCAGCTAACTGCACCCCTATGACCGGGCGGGAGGCTGTAATTACCGGCCGGCAGCCCTGCCTGCTGACCGGCTGCCCGTGTCCTCATTCTGTACTTAGTCCTTGGACCTGCTGGTGTGTTCTGCAGCTGACTGCGCCTCTATTACCCGGCGGGAGGCTATAATTACCGGTCGGCTGCCTTGTCTGCTAACTGGTTCACAGGTTCCCCTGTGCTGTACATATCCCGTGGACCAGCGGCTGTGTTGTGCAGCTCAGCGCACCTTTACTACCATGCCGAAAGCCCTGAATAATGGCCGGCTACCCTGCCTGCTAACCGGTAAACCATTTGCCGCAAACCTAACCCCAGCCCTAAGCCTAACCGCTAACCCTAACCCGAACCCCGAGCCAACAATAAACTAGCCTTGTCCCCTTCCCCGACACGAACACCAAGCCAAGCCCCTAACTCTAACCCTACCCCTACCCCTGACACTTCCCCTAACCCTAACGCCCCAACCCTAACCCCAGCCCTAAGCCTAACCGCTAACCCTAACCCGAATAAAACTCCGGACCACCCGGGGCGGACACCGAACACCCAGCCTTTCCCCGGTTCCACCCTCCCCGCCTCGGCCACCAGGCTCGAACCGGCTGAATGGCCAACGATATCGCTCCTGCTCGGACTTTGCTCGCTTTAAATCGCGCTTGCGCGGCTCGGCCTCCGGGCACCGCCCCGTCACGTGCGACCGCTGAATACGCCCCCCGGCAGCCATCTTGGCCCGCCGCTCCGGTATTTCAGGCCGTTTTGACCCTTCCCTGCCCGCTGCCATGCATCCGCTTGCCGGTTAATGATTTCGCCGTTCTGCACCTCGACTTTAGAGCAGCTCGGCAAGCGAAATGCTGACAGCACCCGGAGTATCGGGCCTTCGGCCAACCGCCTGCCCGGCCTCCAGGCACCGCCCCTCTCACGTGGTGACTGTGAATCCGCCC
>JANJGN010005078.1:0-27072 GCA_026770705.1 Isurus oxyrinchus
CCTCTCTCTCTCTGTCCCTTTCTCTCTCTCTGTCGCACTCTCTCTCGCTCTCTGTCTGTCGGTCCAGCTCTGTCTCTCTGTCTCTCTCTGTCTCTCTCTGTCCCTCTCTGTCCCTCTCTCTCTCTGTCCTCCTCTCTCTCTCTCTGTCTCTCTCTCTCTCTGTCCCTCTCTATCTCTCCTGCTCTCTCTGTCTCTCTCTCTCTCTGTCCCTCTCTCTCTCTCTCTGTTCCTCTCTCTCTCTCCCTCCCTCTCTCTCTCTCTAACCCTCCCTCTCTCTCTGTCTCTCTCCCTCCCTCTCTCTCGCTCTATCCCTCCCTCTCTCTCTCTCTCTCTGTCCCTCTCTCTCTCTCTCTATCCCTCTCTCTCTCTCTAACCCTCTCTCTCTCTCTATCCGTCTCTCTCTCTTTATCCCTCTCTCTCTTTATCCCTCTCTCTCTCTAGCCCTCTCGCTCTCTCTATCCCTCTCGCTCTCTCTATCCCTCTCTCTCTCTATCCCTTTGTCTCTCTCTATTGCTCTCTATCCGTCTCTCTCTATCGCACTCTCTCTCTCTCTACCCCTCCCACTCTCTCTCTCTCTCTATCCCTCCCTTTCTCCCTCTCTATCCCTCCCTTTCTCTCTCACTATCCCTCCCTCCTTCTCTCTCTCACTCTCTCTCTATCCCTCCCTCTCGCTCTCTATCCCACCATCTCGCTCTCTATCCCTCCATCCCTCTCGCTCTCTCTCCATCCCTTGCTCTCTCTCTCTCTCTCTCTGTCCCTCCCTCTCTCACTCTGTCCCTCCATCTCTCTCTCTCTGTCCCTCCATCTCTCTCTCTCTGTCCCTCCATCTCTCTCTCTGTCCCTCTCTCTCTCTTTGTCCCTCTCTCTCTCTCTGTCCCTCTCTCTCTCTCTCTCTCTCTCTCTATCCCTCCCTCTCTCTCCCTCTCTCTCCCTCTGTCACTCTCTCTCTCTCTATCCCTCCCGCTCTCTCTCTCTATCCCTCCCGGTGTCTCTCTGTCTCTCTCTCTCTGTCACTCTCTCTCTCTCTCTCTGTCTCTCTGTCTCTCTCTCTGTCCCCCTCTCTCTCTCTGTCCCCCTCACTCTCTCTGTCCCCCTCTCTCTCTCTGTCCCACTCTCTCTCTGTCCCTTTCTCTCTCTCTGTTTCACTCTCTCTCACTCTCTGTCTGTCCCTCTCGGTCCAGCTCTGTCTCTCTGTCTCTCTCTGTCTCTCTCTGTCCCTCTCTGTCCCTCTCTCTCTCTGTCCCTCTCTATCTCTCCTGCTCTCTCTGTCTCTCTCTCTCTCTCTCTCTGTTCCTCTCTCTCTATCCCTCTCTCTCTCTCTCTCTATCCCTCCCTCTCTCTCGCTCTATCCCTCCCTCACTCTCACTCTCTCTATCCCTCCCTCTCTCTCTCTCTGTCCCTCTCTCTCTCTCTCTGTTCCTCTCTCTCATTCCCTCTCTCTGTCTGTCCCTGCCACTGTCTGTCCCTCCCACTGTCTGTCCCTCTCTCCCTCTGTCCCTCTCTCCCTCTGTCCCTCTCTCCCTCTGTCCCTCTGTCCCTCCGTCTCTCTCTGTCTCTCTTTCTGTCTGTGTCCCTCTGTCCCTCTCCCTGTCTCTCTCTGTCTCTCTCTATCCCTGCGTCTCTCTCTGTCCCTCCCTCTCTCTCTGTCCCTCCCTCTCTCTCTGTCCCTTCGTCTTTCTCTGTCCCTCCCTCTCTCTATCACTCCCTCTGTCTCTGTCCCTCTCTCTCTCTGTCACTCTCTCTGTTCCTCTCTCTCTCTCTCTCTCTGTCCCTCTCTCTCTCTACCCCTCCCTCTCTCTCTGTCTATCCCTCTCTCCTCCTCTCTGTCCCTCTCTGTCCCTCTCTGTCCCGCTCTGTCTCTCTGTCACTCTCTGTCACTCTCTGTCACTCTCTGTCACTCTCTGTCTCTCTCTGTCTCTCTCTGTTTCTCTCTGTCCCTCTCAGTCCCTCTCTCTCTCTCCTGCTCTCTCCCCGCTCTCTCTCTCCCTCTCTCTCTCTCTGTCCCTCTCTTTCTCTCTCTGTCTCTCTCTCTCTCTCTCTATCCCTCCCTCCCTCTCTCTCTCACTCTCTCTCTATCCCTCCCTCTCTCTCTGTCCCTCTCTCTCTCTGTCCCTTTCTCTCTCTCTCTCTCTCTCTGTCACTCTCTCTGTTCCTCTCTCTCTCTCTACACCTCCCTCTCTCTCTGTCTGTCCCTCTCTCCTCCTCTCTGTCCCGCTCTGTCCCGCTCTGTCCCGCTCTGTCCCGCTCTGTCCCGCTCTGTCCCACTCTGTCTCTCTCTCTGTCTCTCTGTCTCTCTCTGTCTCTCTGTGTCTCTCTCTGTCTCTCTCTGTCCCGCTCTGTCCCTCTCAGTCCCTCTCTCTCTCTCCCGCTCTCTCTCCCCCCCTCTCTCTCTCTCTCTCTCTGTCCCTCTCTCTGTTCCTCTTTCTCTCTCTGTTCCTCTCTCTCTCTCTACCCCTCCCTCTCTCTCTCTACCCCTCCCTCTCTCTCTCTCTATCCCTCTCTCTCTCTATCTCGCTCTCTCTATCTCTATCCCTCCCTCTCTCCCTCTCTCCCTCTCTCTCTCTCTCTATCCCGCTCTCTCTCTCTCTATCCCTGTCTCTCTCTCTGTCTATCCCTCTCTCTGTCTGTCCCTCTCTCTGTCTGTCCCTCTCTCTGTTTGTCCCTCTCTCTATGTATGTCCCTCTCTTTGTCTGTCCCTCTCTCTGTCTGTCTGTCCCTCTCTCTGTCTGTCTGTCCCTCTGTCCCTCCGTCTCTCTCTCTGCCTGTCCCTCTCCATCCCCCTCTGTCCCTCTGTCCCTCCATCCCTCCGTCTCTCTCTCACTGTCCCTCCGTCTCTCTCTGTCCCTCCGTCTCTCTCTGTCCCTCCGTCTCTCTCTGTCCCTCCCTCTCTCTCTGTTGCTCTCTCTCTTTCTGTCGCTCGCTCTCTCTGTCCATCTCACTCTCGCTCTCTCTATCCCTCTCTCTCTCTATCCCTTTGTCTTTCTCTATTGCACTCTATCCGTCTATCTCTCTCTCTATAGCACCCTCTCTCTATCCCTCCCCTTCTCTCTCTCTCTCTATCCCTCCATCTCTCCCTCTCTCCCTCCCTTTCTCTCTCTCTATCCCTCCCTCCCTCTCTCTCTCACTCTCTCTCTATCCCTCCCTCTCTCCCTCTCTATCCCTCCCTCTCTCTCTCTCTTTCTATCCCTCTCTCTCTCTCTCTATCCCTCCCTCTCTCTCTATCTCTCCCAGTGTCTCTCTGTCTCTCTCTCTCTGTCCCTCTCCCTCTCTCTCTGTCTCTGTCTCTCTGTCTCCTCTCTGTCCCCCTCTCTCTCTCTGTCCCTCTCTCTCTGTCCCCCCTCTCTCTCTCTGTCCCCCTCTCCCTCTCTCTCTGTCCCTTTTTCTCTCTCTGTCCCACTCTCTCTCTCTCTGTCTGTCCCTCTCAGTACCTCTCTGTCCCACTCTGTCTCTCTCTGTCCCGCTCTGTCTCTCTCTGTCTCTCTCTGTCTCTCTCTGTCTCTCTCTGTCCCTCTCTGTCCCTCTCTCTATCTCTCTGTCCCTCTCGCTCTCTCTCTCTCCCTCTCTCTCTCTCTCTCTCTGTTCCTCTCTCTCTCTTTATCCCTCCCACGCTCTCTCTCTATCCCTCCCTCTCTCTCTCTATCCCTCTCTCCCTCTCTGTCTCACTCTCTCTCTATCCCTCCCTCTCTCTCTGTCCCTCCCTCTCTCTCTGTCCCTCTCTCTATGTCTGTCCTTCTCTCTCTCTTTGTCCCTCTCTATCTCTCTGTCACTCTCTCTGTTCCTCTCTATCTCTCTCTCTCTCTCTGTCCCTCTCTCTCTCTACCCCTCCCTCTCTCTCTGTCTGTCCCTCTCTGTCCCTCTCTGTCCCTCTCTGTCCCTCTCTGTCTTGCTCTGTCTCTCTCTCTCTGTCTGTCTCTCTCTGTCTCTCTCTGTCTCTCTCTGTCCCTCTCAGTCCCTCTGTCTCTCTCTCCCGCTCTCTATCTCCCGCTCTCTCTCTCCCTCTCTCTCTCTCTGTTCCTCTCTCTCTCTCTCTGTTCCTCTCTCTCTACCCCTCCCTCTCTCTCTCTATCCCTCCCTCTCTCTCTCTATCTCGCTCTCTCCATCTCTATCCCTTTCTCTCTCTCTATCCCTCCCTCTCTCTCTCTCCATCCCTCTCTCTCTCTCTGTCACTGTCTCTCTCTCTCTGTCTGTCCCTCTCTCTCTCTGTCCCTCTCTCTCTCTGTCCCTCTCTCTCTCTGTCCCTCTCTTTGTCTGTCCCTCTCTTTGTCTGTCCCTCTCTCTGTCTGTCCCTCTCTCTGACTGTCTGTCCCTCTCTCCCTCCGTCTCTCTCTGTCTCTCTCTGCCTGTTCTTCTCCGTCCCCCTCTGGCCCTTGTCCCTCCAACCCTCCGTCTCTCTCTCTGTCCCTCCGTCTCTCTCTGTCCCTCCGTTTCTCTCTGTCCCTCTCTCTCTCTCTGTCGCACTCTCTCTCTCTGTCGCTCTCTCTCTCTGTCCATCTCACTCTCTCTCTGTCCCTTTCTCTTTATCTCTCTGTCCCTCTCTCTCTCTGTCTATCCCTCTCTCTCTATCTCTCCCTCTCTCTCTCCCTCACTCTCGCTCTCTATCCCTCTGTCCCTCTCGGTCTCTCTCTGTCCCTCGCTCTCTCTCCACCTCTCTGTCCCTCCCTCTCTCTCTCTCTCTGTCCCTCCATCTCTCTCTCTCTGTCCCTCCATCTCTCTCTCTGTCCCTCTCTCTCTATCCCTCCCTCTCTGTCTATCCCTCCCTCTCTCTCAATTTCTCTATCCGTCTCTCTCTCTCTCTCTATTCCTCCCTCTCTCACTCTCTCTCTATCCCACCCTCTCTCTCTATTCCACCCTCTCTCTCGCTCTATCCCTCCCTCTCTCTCACTCTCTCTCTATCCCTCCCTCTCTCTCTCTCTCTATCCCTCTCTCTCTCTCTCTCACTATCCCTCCCTCTCTCTCGCTCTCTATCCCTCCCTCTCGCTCGCTATCCCTCCGTCCAACTCGCTCTCTCTCCATCCCTCGCTGTCTCTCTCTCTCTCTGTCCCTCCCTCTCTCTCTCTCTGTCACTCCATCTCTCTCTCTCTGTCCCCTCTCTCTCTCTCTGTCCCCCTCCCTCTCTCTCTCTGTCCCCCCTCTCTCTCTCTGTCCCTCTCCCTCACACTCTCTGTCCCCCTCTCTCTCTCTGTCCCTCTCTCTCTCTGTCCCTTTCTCTCTCTCTGTCGCACTCTCTCTCGCTCTCTGTCTGTCGGTCCAGCTCTGTCTCTCTGTCTCTCTCTGTCTCTCTCTGTCCCTCTCTGTCCCTCTCTCTCTCTGTCCTCCTCTCTCTCTCTCTGTCTCTCTCTCTCTCTGTCCCTCTCTATCTCTCCTGCTCTCTCTGTCTCTCTCTCTCTCTGTCCCTCTCTCTCTCTCTCTGTTCCTCTCTCTCTCTCCCTCCCTCTCTCTCTCTCTAACCCTCCCTCTCTCTCTGTCTCTCTCCCTCCCTCTCTCTCGCTCTATCCCTCCCTCTCTCTCTCTCTCTCTGTCCCTCTCTCTCTCTCTCTATCCCTCTCTCTCTCTCTAACCCTCTCTCTCTCTCTATCCGTCTCTCTCTCTTTATCCCTCTCTCTCTTTATCCCTCTCTCTCTCTAGCCCTCTCGCTCTCTCTATCCCTCTCGCTCTCTCTATCCCTCTCTCTCTCTATCCCTTTGTCTCTCTCTATTGCTCTCTATCCGTCTCTCTCTATCGCACTCTCTCTCTCTCTACCCCTCCCACTCTCTCTCTCTCTCTATCCCTCCCTTTCTCCCTCTCTATCCCTCCCTTTCTCTCTCACTATCCCTCCCTCCTTCTCTCTCTCACTCTCTCTCTATCCCTCCCTCTCGCTCTCTATCCCACCATCTCGCTCTCTATCCCTCCATCCCTCTCGCTCTCTCTCCATCCCTTGCTCTCTCTCTCTCTCTCTCTGTCCCTCCCTCTCTCACTCTGTCCCTCCATCTCTCTCTCTCTGTCCCTCCATCTCTCTCTCTCTGTCCCTCCATCTCTCTCTCTGTCCCTCTCTCTCTCTTTGTCCCTCTCTCTCTCTCTGTCCCTCTCTCTCTCTCTCTCTCTCTCTCTATCCCTCCCTCTCTCTCCCTCTCTCTCCCTCTGTCACTCTCTCTCTCTCTATCCCTCCCGCTCTCTCTCTCTATCCCTCCCGGTGTCTCTCTGTCTCTCTCTCTCTGTCACTCTCTCTCTCTCTCTCTGTCTCTCTGTCTCTCTCTCTGTCCCCCTCTCTCTCTCTGTCCCCCTCACTCTCTCTGTCCCCCTCTCTCTCTCTGTCCCACTCTCTCTCTGTCCCTTTCTCTCTCTCTGTTTCACTCTCTCTCACTCTCTGTCTGTCCCTCTCGGTCCAGCTCTGTCTCTCTGTCTCTCTCTGTCTCTCTCTGTCCCTCTCTGTCCCTCTCTCTCTCTGTCCCTCTCTATCTCTCCTGCTCTCTCTGTCTCTCTCTCTCTCTCTCTCTGTTCCTCTCTCTCTATCCCTCTCTCTCTCTCTCTCTATCCCTCCCTCTCTCTCGCTCTATCCCTCCCTCACTCTCACTCTCTCTATCCCTCCCTCTCTCTCTCTCTCTGTCCCTCTCTCTCTCTCTCTGTTCCTCTCTCTCATTCCCTCTCTCTGTCTGTCCCTGCCACTGTCTGTCCCTCCCACTGTCTGTCCCTCTCTCCCTCTGTCCCTCTCTCCCTCTGTCCCTCTCTCCCTCTGTCCCTCTGTCCCTCCGTCTCTCTCTGTCTCTCTTTCTGTCTGTGTCCCTCTGTCCCTCTCCCTGTCTCTCTCTGTCTCTCTCTATCCCTGCGTCTCTCTCTGTCCCTCCCTCTCTCTCTGTCCCTCCCTCTCTCTCTGTCCCTTCGTCTTTCTCTGTCCCTCCCTCTCTCTATCACTCCCTCTGTCTCTGTCCCTCTCTCTCTCTGTCACTCTCTCTGTTCCTCTCTCTCTCTCTCTCTCTGTCCCTCTCTCTCTCTACCCCTCCCTCTCTCTCTGTCTATCCCTCTCTCCTCCTCTCTGTCCCTCTCTGTCCCTCTCTGTCCCGCTCTGTCTCTCTGTCACTCTCTGTCACTCTCTGTCACTCTCTGTCACTCTCTGTCTCTCTCTGTCTCTCTCTGTTTCTCTCTGTCCCTCTCAGTCCCTCTCTCTCTCTCCTGCTCTCTCCCCGCTCTCTCTCTCCCTCTCTCTCTCTCTGTCCCTCTCTTTCTCTCTCTGTCTCTCTCTCTCTCTCTCTATCCCTCCCTCCCTCTCTCTCTCACTCTCTCTCTATCCCTCCCTCTCTCTCTGTCCCTCTCTCTCTCTGTCCCTTTCTCTCTCTCTCTCTCTCTCTGTCACTCTCTCTGTTCCTCTCTCTCTCTCTACACCTCCCTCTCTCTCTGTCTGTCCCTCTCTCCTCCTCTCTGTCCCGCTCTGTCCCGCTCTGTCCCGCTCTGTCCCGCTCTGTCCCGCTCTGTCCCGCTCTGTCCCACTCTGTCTCTCTCTCTGTCTCTCTGTCTCTCTCTGTCTCTCTGTGTCTCTCTCTGTCTCTCTCTGTCCCGCTCTGTCCCTCTCAGTCCCTCTCTCTCTCTCCCGCTCTCTCTCCCCCCCCTCTCTCTCTCTCTCTCTCTGTCCCTCTCTCTGTTCCTCTTTCTCTCTCTGTTCCTCTCTCTCTCTCTACCCCTCCCTCTCTCTCTCTACCCCTCCCTCTCTCTCTCTCTATCCCTCTCTCTCTCTATCTCGCTCTCTCTATCTCTATCCCTCCCTCTCTCCCTCTCTCCCTCTCTCTCTCTCTCTATCCCGCTCTCTCTCTCTCTATCCCTGTCTCTCTCTCTGTCTATCCCTCTCTCTGTCTGTCCCTCTCTCTGTCTGTCCCTCTCTCTGTTTGTCCCTCTCTCTATGTATGTCCCTCTCTTTGTCTGTCCCTCTCTCTGTCTGTCTGTCCCTCTCTCTGTCTGTCTGTCCCTCTGTCCCTCCGTCTCTCTCTCTGCCTGTCCCTCTCCATCCCCCTCTGTCCCTCTGTCCCTCCATCCCTCCGTCTCTCTCTCACTGTCCCTCCGTCTCTCTCTGTCCCTCCGTCTCTCTCTGTCCCTCCGTCTCTCTCTGTCCCTCCCTCTCTCTCTGTTGCTCTCTCTCTTTCTGTCGCTCGCTCTCTCTCTGTCCATCTCACTCTCGCTCTCTCTATCCCTCTCTCTCTCTATCCCTTTGTCTTTCTCTATTGCACTCTATCCGTCTATCTCTCTCTCTATAGCACCCTCTCTCTATCCCTCCCCTTCTCTCTCTCTCTCTATCCCTCCATCTCTCCCTCTCTCCCTCCCTTTCTCTCTCTCTATCCCTCCCTCCCTCTCTCTCTCACTCTCTCTCTATCCCTCCCTCTCTCCCTCTCTATCCCTCCCTCTCTCTCTCTCTTTCTATCCCTCTCTCTCTCTCTCTATCCCTCCCTCTCTCTCTATCTCTCCCAGTGTCTCTCTGTCTCTCTCTCTCTGTCCCTCTCCCTCTCTCTCTGTCTCTGTCTCTCTGTCTCCTCTCTGTCCCCCTCTCTCTCTCTGTCCCTCTCTCTCTGTCCCCCTCTCTCTCTCTGTCCCCCCTCTCCCTCTCTCTCTGTCCCTTTTTCTCTCTCTGTCCCACTCTCTCTCTCTCTGTCTGTCCCTCTCAGTACCTCTCTGTCCCACTCTGTCTCTCTCTGTCCCGCTCTGTCTCTCTCTGTCTCTCTCTGTCTCTCTCTGTCTCTCTCTGTCCCTCTCTGTCCCTCTCTCTATCTCTCTGTCCCTCTCGCTCTCTCTCTCTCCCTCTCTCTCTCTCTCTCTCTGTTCCTCTCTCTCTCTTTATCCCTCCCACGCTCTCTCTCTATCCCTCCCTCTCTCTCTCTATCCCTCTCTCCCTCTCTGTCTCACTCTCTCTCTATCCCTCCCTCTCTCTCTGTCCCTCCCTCTCTCTCTGTCCCTCTCTCTATGTCTGTCCTTCTCTCTCTCTTTGTCCCTCTCTATCTCTCTGTCACTCTCTCTGTTCCTCTCTATCTCTCTCTCTCTCTCTGTCCCTCTCTCTCTCTACCCCTCCCTCTCTCTCTGTCTGTCCCTCTCTGTCCCTCTCTGTCCCTCTCTGTCCCTCTCTGTCTTGCTCTGTCTCTCTCTCTCTGTCTGTCTCTCTCTGTCTCTCTCTGTCTCTCTCTGTCCCTCTCAGTCCCTCTGTCTCTCTCTCCCGCTCTCTATCTCCCGCTCTCTCTCTCCCTCTCTCTCTCTCTGTTCCTCTCTCTCTCTCTCTGTTCCTCTCTCTCTACCCCTCCCTCTCTCTCTCTATCCCTCCCTCTCTCTCTCTATCTCGCTCTCTCCATCTCTATCCCTTTCTCTCTCTCTATCCCTCCCTCTCTCTCTCTCCATCCCTCTCTCTCTCTCTGTCACTGTCTCTCTCTCTCTGTCTGTCCCTCTCTCTCTCTGTCCCCTCTCTCTCTCTGTCCCCTCTCTCTCTCTGTCCCTCTCTTTGTCTGTCCCTCTCTTTGTCTGTCCCTCTCTCTGTCTGTCCCTCTCTCTGACTGTCTGTCCCTCTCTCCCTCCGTCTCTCTCTGTCTCTCTCTGCCTGTTCTTCTCCGTCCCCCTCTGGCCCTTGTCCCTCCAACCCTCCGTCTCTCTCTCTGTCCCTCCGTCTCTCTCTGTCCCTCCGTTTCTCTCTGTCCCTCTCTCTCTCTCTGTCGCACTCTCTCTCTCTGTCGCTCTCTCTCTCTGTCCATCTCACTCTCTCTCTGTCCCTTTCTCTTTATCTCTCTGTCCCTCTCTCTCTCTGTCTATCCCTCTCTCTCTATCTCTCCCTCTCTCTCTCCCTCACTCTCGCTCTCTATCCCTCTGTCCCTCTCGGTCTCTCTCTGTCCCTCGCTCTCTCTCCACCTCTCTGTCCCTCCCTCTCTCTCTCTCTCTGTCCCTCCATCTCTCTCTCTCTGTCCCTCCATCTCTCTCTCTGTCCCTCTCTCTCTATCCCTCCCTCTCTGTCTATCCCTCCCTCTCTCTCAATTTCTCTATCCGTCTCTCTCTCTCTCTCTATTCCTCCCTCTCTCACTCTCTCTCTATCCCACCCTCTCTCTCTATTCCACCCTCTCTCTCGCTCTATCCCTCCCTCTCTCTCACTCTCTCTCTATCCCTCCCTCTCTCTCTCTCTCTATCCCTCTCTCTCTCTCTCTCACTATCCCTCCCTCTCTCTCGCTCTCTATCCCTCCCTCTCGCTCGCTATCCCTCCGTCCAACTCGCTCTCTCTCCATCCCTCGCTGTCTCTCTCTCTCTCTGTCCCTCCCTCTCTCTCTCTCTGTCACTCCATCTCTCTCTCTCTGTCCCTCTCTCTCTCTCTGTCCCCCTCCCTCTCTCTCTCTGTCCCCCTCTCTCTCTCTGTCCCTCTCCCTCACACTCTCTGTCCCCCTCTCTCTCTCTGTCCCTCTCTCTCTCTGTCCCTTTCTCTCTCTCTGTCGCACTCTCTCTCGCTCTCTGTCTGTCGGTCCAGCTCTGTCTCTCTGTCTCTCTCTGTCTCTCTCTGTCCCTCTCTGTCCCTCTCTCTCTCTGTCCTCCTCTCTCTCTCTCTGTCTCTCTCTCTCTCTGTCCCTCTCTATCTCTCCTGCTCTCTCTGTCTCTCTCTCTCTCTGTCCCTCTCTCTCTCTCTCTGTTCCTCTCTCTCTCTCCCTCCCTCTCTCTCTCTCTAACCCTCCCTCTCTCTCTGTCTCTCTCCCTCCCTCTCTCTCGCTCTATCCCTCCCTCTCTCTCTCTCTCTCTGTCCCTCTCTCTCTCTCTCTATCCCTCTCTCTCTCTCTAACCCTCTCTCTCTCTCTATCCGTCTCTCTCTCTTTATCCCTCTCTCTCTTTATCCCTCTCTCTCTCTAGCCCTCTCGCTCTCTCTATCCCTCTCGCTCTCTCTATCCCTCTCTCTCTCTATCCCTTTGTCTCTCTCTATTGCTCTCTATCCGTCTCTCTCTATCGCACTCTCTCTCTCTCTACCCCTCCCACTCTCTCTCTCTCTCTATCCCTCCCTTTCTCCCTCTCTATCCCTCCCTTTCTCTCTCACTATCCCTCCCTCCTTCTCTCTCTCACTCTCTCTCTATCCCTCCCTCTCGCTCTCTATCCCACCATCTCGCTCTCTATCCCTCCATCCCTCTCGCTCTCTCTCCATCCCTTGCTCTCTCTCTCTCTCTCTCTGTCCCTCCCTCTCTCACTCTGTCCCTCCATCTCTCTCTCTCTGTCCCTCCATCTCTCTCTCTCTGTCCCTCCATCTCTCTCTCTGTCCCTCTCTCTCTCTTTGTCCCTCTCTCTCTCTCTGTCCCTCTCTCTCTCTCTCTCTCTCTCTCTATCCCTCCCTCTCTCTCCCTCTCTCTCCCTCTGTCACTCTCTCTCTCTCTATCCCTCCCGCTCTCTCTCTCTATCCCTCCCGGTGTCTCTCTGTCTCTCTCTCTCTGTCACTCTCTCTCTCTCTCTCTGTCTCTCTGTCTCTCTCTCTGTCCCCCTCTCTCTCTCTGTCCCCCTCACTCTCTCTGTCCCCCTCTCTCTCTCTGTCCCACTCTCTCTCTGTCCCTTTCTCTCTCTCTGTTTCACTCTCTCTCACTCTCTGTCTGTCCCTCTCGGTCCAGCTCTGTCTCTCTGTCTCTCTCTGTCTCTCTCTGTCCCTCTCTGTCCCCTCTCTCTCTCTGTCCCTCTCTATCTCTCCTGCTCTCTCTGTCTCTCTCTCTCTCTCTCTCTGTTCCTCTCTCTCTATCCCTCTCTCTCTCTCTCTCTATCCCTCCCTCTCTCTCGCTCTATCCCTCCCTCACTCTCACTCTCTCTATCCCTCCCTCTCTCTCTCTCTGTCCCTCTCTCTCTCTCTCTGTTCCTCTCTCTCATTCCCTCTCTCTGTCTGTCCCTGCCACTGTCTGTCCCTCCCACTGTCTGTCCCTCTCTCCCTCTGTCCCTCTCTCCCTCTGTCCCTCTCTCCCTCTGTCCCTCTGTCCCTCCGTCTCTCTCTGTCTCTCTTTCTGTCTGTGTCCCTCTGTCCCTCTCCCTGTCTCTCTCTGTCTCTCTCTATCCCTGCGTCTCTCTCTGTCCCTCCCTCTCTCTCTGTCCCTCCCTCTCTCTCTGTCCCTTCGTCTTTCTCTGTCCCTCCCTCTCTCTATCACTCCCTCTGTCTCTGTCCCTCTCTCTCTCTGTCACTCTCTCTGTTCCTCTCTCTCTCTCTCTCTCTGTCCCTCTCTCTCTCTACCCCTCCCTCTCTCTCTGTCTATCCCTCTCTCCTCCTCTCTGTCCCTCTCTGTCCCTCTCTGTCCCGCTCTGTCTCTCTGTCACTCTCTGTCACTCTCTGTCACTCTCTGTCACTCTCTGTCTCTCTCTGTCTCTCTCTGTTTCTCTCTGTCCCTCTCAGTCCCTCTCTCTCTCTCCTGCTCTCTCCCCGCTCTCTCTCTCCCTCTCTCTCTCTCTGTCCCTCTCTTTCTCTCTCTGTCTCTCTCTCTCTCTCTCTATCCCTCCCTCCCTCTCTCTCTCACTCTCTCTCTATCCCTCCCTCTCTCTCTGTCCCTCTCTCTCTCTGTCCCTTTCTCTCTCTCTCTCTCTCTCTGTCACTCTCTCTGTTCCTCTCTCTCTCTCTACACCTCCCTCTCTCTCTGTCTGTCCCTCTCTCCTCCTCTCTGTCCCGCTCTGTCCCGCTCTGTCCCGCTCTGTCCCGCTCTGTCCCGCTCTGTCCCACTCTGTCCCACTCTGTCTCTCTCTCTGTCTCTCTGTCTCTCTCTGTCTCTCTGTGTCTCTCTCTGTCTCTCTCTGTCCCGCTCTGTCCCTCTCAGTCCCTCTCTCTCTCTCTCTCTCTGTTCCTCTCTCTCTCTTTATCCCTCCCACGCTCTCTCTCTATCCCTCCCTCTCTCTCTCTATCCCTCTCTCCCTCTCTGTCTCACTCTCTCTCTATCCCTCCCTCTCTCTCTGTCCCTCCCTCTCTCTCTGTCCCTCTCTCTATGTCTGTCCTTCTCTCTCTCTTTGTCCCTCTCTATCTCTCTGTCACTCTCTCTGTTCCTCTCTATCTCTCTCTCTCTCTCTGTCCCTCTCTCTCTCTACCCCTCCCTCTCTCTCTGTCTGTCCCTCTCTGTCCCTCTCTGTCCCTCTCTGTCCCTCTCTGTCTTGCTCTGTCTCTCTCTCTCTGTCTGTCTCTCTCTGTCTCTCTCTGTCTCTCTCTGTCCCTCTCAGTCCCTCTGTCTCTCTCTCCCGCTCTCTATCTCCCGCTCTCTCTCTCCCTCTCTCTCTCTCTGTTCCTCTCTCTCTCTCTCTGTTCCTCTCTCTCTACCCCTCCCTCTCTCTCTCTATCCCTCCCTCTCTCTCTCTATCTCGCTCTCTCCATCTCTATCCCTTTCTCTCTCTCTATCCCTCCCTCTCTCTCTCCATCCCTCTCTCTCTCTCTGTCACTGTCTCTCTCTCTCTGTCTGTCCCTCTCTCTCTCTGTCCCTCTCTCTCTCTGTCCCTCTCTCTCTCTGTCCCTCTCTTTGTCTGTCCCTCTCTTTGTCTGTCCCTCTCTCTGTCTGTCCCTCTCTCTGACTGTCTGTCCCTCTCTCCCTCCGTCTCTCTCTGTCTCTCTCTGCCTGTTCTTCTCCGTCCCCCTCTGGCCCTTGTCCCTCCAACCCTCCGTCTCTCTCTCTGTCCCTCCGTCTCTCTCTGTCCCTCCGTTTCTCTCTGTCCCTCTCTCTCTCTCTGTCGCACTCTCTCTCTCTGTCGCTCTCTCTCTCTGTCCATCTCACTCTCTCTCTGTCCCTTTCTCTTTATCTCTCTGTCCCTCTCTCTCTCTGTCTATCCCTCTCTCTCTATCTCTCCCTCTCTCTCTCCCTCACTCTCGCTCTCTATCCCTCTGTCCCTCTCGGTCTCTCTCTGTCCCTCGCTCTCTCTCCACCTCTCTGTCCCTCCCTCTCTCTCTCTCTCTGTCCCTCCATCTCTCTCTCTCTGTCCCTCCATCTCTCTCTCTGTCCCTCTCTCTCTATCCCTCCCTCTCTGTCTATCCCTCCCTCTCTCTCAATTTCTCTATCCGTCTCTCTCTCTCTCTCTATTCCTCCCTCTCTCACTCTCTCTCTATCCCACCCTCTCTCTCTATTCCACCCTCTCTCTCGCTCTATCCCTCCCTCTCTCTCACTCTCTCTCTATCCCTCCCTCTCTCTCTCTCTCTATCCCTCTCTCTCTCTCTCTCACTATCCCTCCCTCTCTCTCTCTCTCTATCCCTCTCGCGCTCTCTATCCCTCCCGGTGTCTCTCTATCTCTCTCTCTGTCCCTCTCTCTCTCTGTCTCTGTCTCTCTCTCTGTCCACCTCACTCTCTCTGTCCCCCCCCTCTCTCTCTGTCCCCCTCTCTCTCTCTATCTGTCCCTTTCTCTCTCTCTGTCCCACTCTCTCTCTCTGTCTGTCCCTTTCTGTCCCTCTCTGTCCCTCTCTCTATCTCTCTGTCCCTCTCACTCTCTCTCTGTCCCTCTCTCTCTGTCTCTCTCTCTCTCTGTCCCTCTCTCTCTCTCTCTGTACCTCTCTCTCTCTATCCCTCCCACTCTCTCTCTCTATGCCTCCCTCTCTCTCTATCCCTCTCTCTCTCTATCCCTCCCTCCCTCTCTCTCTCTCACTCTCTCTATCCCTCCCTCTCTCTCTATCCCTCTCTCTCTCTCTGTCCCTCTCTCTCTCTGTCCCTCTCTCTCTCTCTCTCTCTGTCACTCTCTCAGTTCCTCTCTCTCTCTCTGTCCCGCTCTCTCTCTCTACCCCTCCCTCTCTCTCTGTCTGTCCCTCTCTCCTCCTCTCTGTCCCTCTCTGTCCCGCTCTGTCTCTCTCTATCTCTCTGTCTCTCTCTGTCTCTCTCTGTCTCTCTCTGTCCCTCTCTGTCCCTCTCTGTCCCTCTCTCTCTCTCCCGCTCTCTCTCTCCCTCTCTCTCTCTCTGTCCCTCTCTCTGTTCCTCTCTCTCTCTCTGTGCCTCTCTCTCTAACCCTGCCTCTCTCTCTCTCTATCCGTCTATCTCCCTCTAATCCTCTCGCTCTCTCTATCCCTCTCGCTCTCTCTCTCCCTCTCTCTCTCTATCCCTTTCTGTCTTTTTATTGCTCTCTATCCATCTCTCTCTTTCTCTATCCCACCCTCATTCTCTCTCTATCCCTCCCCCTGTTTCTGTCTCTCTATCCCTGCCTCTCTCTCTCTCTCTCTATCCCTGCCTCTCTCTCTCTCTATCCCTGCCTATCTCTCACTCTCTATCCCTGCCTCTCTCTCTCTCTCTATCCCACCCTCTCTCTCTTTCTTTCCCTCCTTCTCTCTCTCTCTATCCCTCTATCCCTCTCTCTTTGTCCCTCCCTCTCTCTCGCCCTCTGTCCCTCCCTCTCTCTCTATCCCTCCAGCTCCCTCTCTCTCTCTCTCTCTATCCCTCCCTCTCTCTCTATCCATTTCTCTCTCTATATCCACATCTCTCTCTCTGTCCCCCTGTCTCTCTCTGTCCCTCTCTCTCTCTGTCCCTCTCTCTCTCTGTCCCTCTCTCTCTCTACCCCTCCCTTTCTCTCTCTACCCCTCCCTCTCTCTCTCTCTATCCCTCCCTCTCTCTCTATATCCCTCTCTCTCTCTCTCTATCCCTGTCTCTCTATCCCTGTCTCTCTCTCTCTGTCTGTCCCTCTCTCTGTCTGTCTCTCTCTGTCTGTCTGTCCCTCTGTCCCTCCATCCCCCTCTGTCACTCCGTCCCTCCATCCCTCCGTCTCTCTCTCTGTCTCTCTGTCTCTCTGTCCCTCTCTGTCCCTCGCTCTCTCTGTCCCTCCTTCTCTCTCTGTCCCCCTATCTCCCTGTCCCTCCCTCACTCTCTGTCGCTCTCTCTCTCTCTCTGTCCATCTCACTCTCTCTCTGTCCCTTTCTCTCTCTCTCTGTCCCTTTCTCTCTCTCTCTCTGTCCCTCTCTCTCTCTCTGTCCCTCTCTCTCTGTCTATCCCTCTCTCTCTCTGTCTATCCCTCTGTCTCTCTATCTCTCCCTCTCTCTCTCCCTCACTCTCGGTCTCAAACCCTCCGTCCCTCTCGGTCTCTCTCCGTCCCTCGCTCTCTCTCTCTCTCTCTGTTCCTCTCCCTCTGTTCCTCTCATTCTGTTCCTCTCAATTTCTCAACCCTCTCTCCCTCTCTGTCCCTCTCTCTCAGTCCCTCTCTCTGTCTGTTCCTCTCTCTGTCTGTCCCTCCCACTGTCTGTCCCTCTCTCCCTCTGTCCCCCTATCCCCTCTGTCCCTCTCTCCCTCTGTCCCTCTATCCCTCTGTCCCTCTCTCCCTCCGTATCTCTCTGTCTCTCTCTCTGTCTGTGTCCCTCTGTCCCTCTGTCCCTCTCTCTGTCTCTCTCTCTGTCTCTCTGTCTCTCTCTCCGTCTGTCTCTCTATCTGTCTCTCTCCCTCTCTCTCTCCGTCTCTCTCTGTCCCTCCCTCTCTCTCTCTATCACTCCCTCTCTCTCTCTATCCCTCTCTCTCTATCCCTCTCTCTCTAACCCTCCCTCTCTCTCTAACCCTCCCTCTCTCTCTAACCCTCCCTCTCACTCTCTATCCGTCTCTCTCCCTCTAATCCTCTCGCTTTCTCTATTCCTCTCGCTCTCTCTCCCTCTCTCTCTCTATCCCTTTCTGTCTCTTTATTGCTCTCTATCCATCTCTCTCTCTCTTTATCCCACCTCACTATCTCTCTATCCCTCCCCCTATTTCTGTCTCTCTTTCCCTCCCTCTCTCTCTCTCTCTATCCCTCCCTCTCTCTCTCTCTATCCCTCCCCCTCTCTCTCTATCCCTCCCTCTCTCTCTCTATCCCTCCCTCTCTCTCTCTATCCCTCGCTCTCTATCCTACCCTCTCTCTCTGTCCCTCTCTATCTCTCTGTCCCCGTCTCTCTCGCTCTCTCTGTTCCTCTCTCTCTCTCTAACCCTCACTAACTCTCTGTCCGTCTCTCTCTATCAGTCCCTCTCTCTGTCTGTTCCTCTCTGTGTCTGTCCCCTCCCTCCCTCTGTCCCTCTGTCCCTCTCTCCCTCTCTCCCACTCTCCCTCTGTCCCTCTGTCCATCTATCCCTCTGTCTCTCTGTCCCCTCCGTCTCTCTCTGTCTCTCTCTGTCTGTGTCCCTCTGTCCCTCTGTCCCTCTTTCTGTCTCTCTCTCTGTTTCTCAGTCTCTCTCTCTGTCTGTCTCTCTGTCTTTCTCTCTGTCTGTCTGTCTCTGTCTCTCTCTCTCTCTCTGTCTCTCTCTGTCCCTCTCTCTCTCTCTCTGTCCCTCTCTCTCTCTCTCTGTCCCTCCCCTCTCTCTCTCTCTCTATCCCTCCCTCTCTCTCTCTCTATTCCTCTCTCTGCTCTCTCTATTCCGCTCTCTCTCTCTCTATCCGTCTCTCTCTCTATCCCTCTCTCTCTCTATCCCTCTCTCTATCTATCCCTTTCTCTCTCTATCCCTCTCTCTCTCTATCCTTCTCTCTCTCTCTATTCCACTCTATCCATCTCTCTCTCTCTATCCCACCCTCTCTCTCTCTCTCTCTATCCCTCCCTCTGTCTCTCTCTCTATCCCTCCCTCTCTCCCTCTATCCCTCCCTCTCACTCTCTATCTCTCTATCCCTCCTTCTCTCCCTCTCTATCCATCCCTTTCTTTCTGTCTATCCCTCCCTCCCTCTCTCTCTCACTCTCTCTCTATCCCTCCCTATCTCTCTTCTATCCCTCCCTCACTCTCTCTCTCTATCCCTCCCTCTCTCTCTCTCTATCCCTCCCTCTCTCTTTCTCTATCCCTACCTTTCTCTCTCTCTCTATCCCTCTATCTCTCTCTCTCTACCTCTCTATCCCTCTATCCCACTCTCTCCCTCTCTATCCATCTATCCCTCTCTCTCTATCTCTCTATCCCTCCCTCACTCTCTCTCTATCCCTCCCTCACTCTCAATCTCTCTATCTCTCCCTCACTCTCTCTCTATCCCTCCCCTCTCTCTCTATCCCTCCCTCTCTCTCTCTCTATCCCTCCCTCTGTCTCTCTATCCCTCCCTCTCTCTCTTTCTCTATCTCTCTCTCCCTCTCTCTCTCTCTATACCTCTATCCCTCTCTCTCACTATCCCTCCCTTTCTCTCTCTCTCTATCCCTCTATCCCTCTCTCTCTACATCTCTATCCCTCTATCCCACTCTGTCTCTCTCTATCCCTCTATCCCTCTATCCCTCTCTCTCTCTCTATCTCTCTCTCTATCTCTCTCTCTCTCTATCCCTCCCACTCTCTCTCTCTCTATCCCTGCCTCTCGCTCTCTCTCTCTATCCCTGCCTCTCTCTCTCTCTATCCCTGCCTCTCTCTCTCTCTCTCTATCCCTGCCTCTCTGTCTCTCTATCCCTGCCTCTCTCTCTCTCTATCCCTCCCTCTCTATCTCTCTCTATCCCTCTATCTCTCTCTGTCCCTCCCTCTCTCTCGCTCTCTGTCCCTTCCTCTCTCTCTCTCTATCCCTTTCTCTCTCTCTCTCTGTCCCCCTCTCTCTCTATATCCACTTCTCTCTCTGTCCCACTGTCTCTCTCTGTCCCCCTCTCTCTCTCTGTCTGTCCCTCTCTCTCTCTGTCCCACTGTCTCTCTCTGTCCCCCTCTCTCTCTCTGTCTGTCCCTCTCTCTCTCTCTGTCCCTCTCTCTTTCTCCCTGTCCCTTTTTGTCTCTCTGTCCCTCTCTCTCTGTCTGTCCGTCTCACTCTCTCTGTCTGTCCCTCTCTGTCCCTCTCTGTTTCTCTCTGTCTCTCTCTGTCCCTCTCTCTCTCTGTCTCTCTCTATCTCTCCTGCTCTCTCTGTCTCTCTCTCTCAGTCTCTCTCTTTCTCAGTCTCTCTGTTCCTCTCTCTCTCTATCCCTCCCTCACTCTCTCTCTCCCTATCTCTCTATCCCTCCCTCACTCTCTCTCTCTATCCCTCTCTCTCTCTCTATCCCTCTCTCTCTCTCTATCCCTCTCTCTATCCGTCCCTCCCTCTCTCTCTCTCACTCTCTCTTTATCCCTCCCTCTCTCTCTCTATCCGTCCCTCTCTCTCTCTACCTCTATCCCACCCTCTCTCTGTCTCTCTGTCCTTCTCTCTCTCTCTCTCTCTCTCTCTCAGTCCCTCTCTCTGTCTGTTCCTCTCTCTGTCTGTCCCTCCCTTGGTCTGTCCCTTTCTCCCTTTCTCCCTCTGTCCCTCTGTCTCTGTCTCTGTCTGTGTCCCTCTGTCCCTCTGTCCCTCCGTCCCTCTCTCTGTCTCTCTCTCTCTCTGTCTCTCTCTCTGTCTCTCTCTCTGTCTCTCCCTCTCTCTCTCTATCCGTCCCTCTCTCTCTCTCTACCTCTATCCCACCCTCTCTTTGTCTCTCTGTCTCTCTCTGTCTCTCTCTCTCTCTCTCTCAGTCCCTCTCTCTGTCTGTTCCCTCTCTCTGTCTGTCCCTCCCTTGGTCTGTCCCTTTCTCCCTTTCTCCCTCTGTCCCTCTGTCTCTGTCTCTGTCTGTGTCCCTCTGTCCCTCTGTCCCTCCGTCCCTCTCTCTGTCTCTCTCTCTCTCTGTCTCTCTCTCTGTCTCTATCTCTGTCTCTCCCTCTCTCTCTCTATCCGTCCCTCTCTCTCTCTACCTCTATCCCACCCTCTCTCTGTCTCTCTGTCTCTCTCTCTCTCTCTATCCCTCGCTCTCTCTCTCTCTATCCCTCCCTCCCTCTCTCTATCCCTCCCTCTCTCTCTCTCCTCCCTCCCTCTCTCCTCCATCACTCCAACTCTCTCTCTCTCTATCCCTCCATCTCTCTCTCTCTCTATCCCTCCCTCTCTCTCTCTATCCCTCCCTCTCTCTCTCTCTATCCCTCCCTCTCTCTCTCTCTATCCCTCCCTCTCTATCCCTCTATCCCTCTCTCTCTGCCTCTCTATCCCTCTATCCCACTCTCTCTCTCTATCCCTCTATCCCTCTCTCTCTCTCTCTCTTTCTCTCGCCCTCCCTCTCTCTCTCTCTATCCCTCCCACTCTCTCTCTCTATCCCTGCCTCTCTCTCTCTTTCTATCCCTCCCTCCCTCTCTCTCTCTGTCCCTCCCCTCTCTCTCCCTCTCTCTATCTCTATCCCTCCCTCTCTCTCTCTATGCCTCCCTCTCTCTCTCTGTCCATCCGTCTCTCTCTCTGTCCCTCCCTCTCTCTCTATCCCTCCTGCTCCCTCTCTTTCTCTCTCTCTATCCCTCCCTCTCTCACTCTCTATCCCTTTCTCTCTCTGTCCCCGTATCTCTCTTTGTCCGTCTCTCTCTCTCTGTCCCTCTCTCTCTCTCTCTCTGTCCCTCTCTCTCTCTGTCCATTTCTCTCTCTCTCTGTCCCTCTCTCTCTCTCTGTCTGTCACTCCTCTGTCTCTCTGTCTGTCCCTCTCTGTCTCTCTGTGTCTCTCTGTCCCTCTCTCTCTTCTCTCTCTGACCCTCTCTCTCTCTGTCCCCTCTCTCTCTCTCTCCATCACTCCAACTCTCTCTCTATCCCTCCCTCTCTCTCCCTATCCAACTCTCTCACTAACCCTCTATCCCTCTCTCTCTCTCTCTCTCTCTATCCCTCTATCCCTCTCTCTCTCTCTCTCTCTCTCTATCCCTCTATCCCTCTCTCTCTCTATCCCTCCCTCTCTCTCTTTCTATCCCTCTCTCTCTCTATCCCCCTCTCTTTTTTCTCTCTATCCCTGTCTCTCTCTATCCCTCTCTCTCACTCTATCCCTCTCTATTCCGCTCTCTCTCTCCATCCCTCCCCTCTCTCTCCATCCCTCTATCTCACTCTCTCTCTATCCCTCGCTCAAACTCTCTCTCTCTATCCCTCGCTTTCTCTCTCTCTCTCTCTCTCTCTATCCCTCCTCCCTCTCTCTATCCCTCCCTCTCTCTCTCTCTCTCCCTCCCTCTCTCTCCATCACTCCAACTCTCTCTCTCTCTATCCCTCCATCTCTCTCTCTCTCTATCTCTCCCTCTCCCTCTCTCTATCCCTCCCTCTCTCTCTGTCTCTCTGTCTCTGTCTCTCTGTGTCTCTGTTTCTCTGTCTCTGTCCCTCTCTCTCTCTGTCCCCAGCCTCTAACTCTATCCCTCCCTTTCTCTCTGTCCCTCCCTCTCTCTCTGTCCCCCCTCTCTCTGTCCCTCTCTCTCTGTCCCTCCCTCTGTCTCTGTCCCCCCCTCTCTCTGTATCCCTCCCTCTCTCTCCCTGTCCCTCTCTCTCTCTGTCTCTGTCTCTCTGTCTCTCTCTCTGTCCCTCTCTCTCTGTCCCCCCCCTCTCTCTGTATCCCTCCCTCTCTCCCTCTGTCCCTCTCTCTCTCTCTGTCTCTGTCTCTCTGTCTCTCTCTCTGTCCCTGTCTCTCTGTCCCCTCCCTCTCTCTCTGTCCCTCTCTCTCTCTCTGTCCCCTTTCTCTCTCTCTGCCCCTTTCTCTCTCTCTGTCCCTATCTCTCTCTCTGTCTGTCCCTCTCTGCCTCCCTCTGTCTCGCTCTCTCCCTCTCTGTCCCTCTTTCTCTATGTCCCTCTCTCTCTCTGTCCCCCTCTCTCTCTCTATCCACTTCTCTCTCTCTGTCGCCCTCTCTCTCTCTGTCCCCCTTTCTCTCTCTGTCTCCCTCTCTCTCTCTGTCCCCCTCTCTCTCTCTGTCCCTCTCTCTCTCTCTCTCTCTCTCACTGTCCCCCCTCTCTCTCTATATCCACTTCTCTCTCTCTGTCGCCCTCTCTCTCTCTCTGTCCCCCTGTCTCTCTCTGTCTCCCTCTCTCTCTCTGTCCCTCTCTCTCTCTCTGTCCCTCTCTCTCTCTCTGTCCCTCTCTCTCTCTGTCCCTCTCTCTCTCTCTGTCCCCCTCCCTCTCTCTGTCCCTCCCTCTCTCTGTCTCTCTCTCTCTCTGTCCCCTCTCTCTCTCTCTCTCTCTGTCCATTTTTCTCTCTCTGTCCCTCTCTCCCTCTCTGTCTGTCCCTCTCTATCCCTCTCTGTCCCTCTCTGTCCCTCTCTGTCCCCGCTCTGTCTCTCTCTCTCTCTCTGTCTCTGTCTGTCTCTCTGTCCCCCTCTGTCCCTCTCTCTCTCAGTCTCTCTCTATCTCTCCTGCTCCCTCTGTCTCTCTCTCTCTCTTCCTCTCTCTCTCTCACTCTGTTCCTCTCTCTCTCTGTTCCTCTCTCTCTCTATCCCTCCCTCTCTCTCTCTATCCCTCCCTCTCTCTATCCATCCTTCCCTCTCTATCTCACTCTCTCTTTATCCCTCCCTCTCTCTCTCTCTATCCCTCCCTCTCTCTCACTCTATCCCTCTCTCTCTCTCTATCTGTTCCTCTCTCTCAGTTCCTCTCCCTCTCTCTAACCATCCCTCTCTCTCTGTTCCTCTCTCTCTCTCTCTTAGAGAGGAACAGACAGAGAGAGGGACTGTCCGTCCCTCCCTTGGTCTGTCCCTCTGTCCTTCTGTCCCTCAGTCCCTCTGTCCCTCTGTCCCTCCGTCCCTCCATCTCTCTCTCTGTCCCTCCGTCCCTCTCTCTGTCCCTCTCTCTGTCCCTCTCTCTGTTCCTCTCTCTGTCCCTCTCTCTCTCTGTCTGTCTCTCTCTTCTGTCTCTCTCTTTCTGTCTCTCTGTCTCTCTCACTGTCTGTCTCTCTCTCTGTCTCTGTCTCTCTCTCCCTCTCTCTGTCTCTCTCTCCCTCTCTCTATCCCTCCATCTCTCTCTGTCCCTTCCCACTCTCTCTGTCCTTCCCTCTCTCCTCTGTCCCTCCCTCTCTCTCTCTCTCTATCCCTCCCCTCTCTCTCGCTCTATCCCCTCTCTCTCTCTCTATCCCTCTCTCTCTTTCCCTATCCCTCTCTCTCTATCCCTCTCTCTCTATTCCTCTCTATCCGTCTCTCGCTCTCTCTCTATCCCACCCTCTCTCTCTCTATCCCTCCCTCTCTCTCTCTCTCACAATCCTTCCCTCTCTCCCTCTCCATCCCTCCCTTTCTCTATCTCTATCCCTCCCTCCCACTCTCTCTCACTCTCTCTGTTCCTCTCTCTATCCCTCCCTCTTTCTCTCTCTCTATTCCTCTCTCTCTATTCCTCTCTCTATCTATCCCTCTCTCTATCTATCCCTCTCACTCTCTATCCCTCTCTCTCTCTATCCCACCCTCTCTCTCTATCCCCACCCTCTCTCTCTCACTATCCCTCCCTCTCTCGCTATCCCTCCCCTCTCTCCCTCTCTATCCATCGCTTTCTTTCTGTCTATCGCTCCCTCCCTCTCTCTCTCACTCTCTCTCTATCCCTCCCTCTCTCTCTCTCTCTCTATCCCTCCCTCTCTCTCTCTCTCTCTCTCTCTCAATCCTCCCTCTCTCCCTCTCTATCCCTCCCTTTCTCTATCTCTATCCTTCCCTCTCACTCTCTCTCACTCTCTCTGTTCCTCTCTCTCTCTATCCCTGCCTCTCTCTCTCTCTCTCTATCCCTGCCTCTCTGTCTCTCTATCCCTGCCTCTCTCTCTCTCTATCCCTCCCTCTCTATCTCTCTCTATCCCTCTATCTCTCTCTGTCCCTCCCTCTCTCTCGCTCTCTGTCCCTCTCTCTCTCTCTATCCCTCCTGCTCTCTCTCTCTCTCTCTATCCCTTCCTCTCTCTCTCTATCCCTTTCTCTCTCTCTCTCTGTCCCCCCTCTCCTCTCTCTATCCACTTCTCTCTCTGTCCCCCTGTCTCTCTCTGTCCCCCTCTCTCTCTCTGTCTGTCCCTCTCTCTCTCTGTCCCACTGTCTCTCTCTGTCCCCCTCTCTCTCTCTGTCTGTCCCTCTCTCTCTCTCTGTCCCTCTCTCTTTCTCCCTGTCCCTTTTTGTCTCTCTGTCCCTCTCTCTCTGTCCGTCCGTCTCACTCTCTCTGTCTGTCCCTCTCTGTCCCTCTCTGTTTCTCTCTGTCTCTCTCTGTCCCTCTCTCTCTCTGTCTCTCTCTATCTCTCCTGCTCTCTCTGTCTCTCTCTCACTCTGTCTCTCTCTTTCTCAGTCTCTCTGTTCCTCTCTCTCTCTATCCCTCCCTCACTCTCTCTCCCTATCTCTCTATCCCTCCCTCACTCTCTCTCTCTATCCCTCTCTCTCTCTCTATCCCTCTCTCTCTCTCTATCCCTCTCTCTATCCGTCCCTCCCCTCTCTCTCTCTCACTCTTCTCTTGTATCCCTCCCTCTCTCTCTCTATCCGTCCCTCTCTCTCTCTACCTCTATCCCACCCTCTCTCTGTCTCTCTGTCTCTCTCTCTCTCCTCTCTCTCTCTCAGTGCCTCTCTCTGTCTGTTCCTCTCTCTGTCTGTCCCTCCCTTGGTCTGTCCCTTTCTCCCCTTTCTCCCTCTGTCCCTCTGTCTCTGTCTCTGTCTGTGTCCCTCTGTCCCTCTGTCCCTCCGTCCCTCTCTCTGTCTCTCTCTCTCTCTGTCTCTCTCTCTGTCTCTCTCTCTGTCTCTCCCTCTCTCTCTCTATCCGTCCCTCTCTCTCTCTACCTCTATCCCACCCTCTCTCTGTCTCTCTGTCCTTCTCTCTCTCTCTCTCTCTCTCAGTCCCTCTCTCTGTCTGTTCCTCTCTCTGTCTGTCCCTCCCCTTGGTCTGTCCCTTTCTCCCTTTCTCCCTCTGTCCCTCTGTCCCTCTGTCTCTGTCTCTGTCTGTGTCCCTCTGTCCCTCTGTCCCTCCGTCCCTCTCTCTGTCTCTCTCTCTCTCTGTCTCTCTCTCTGTCTCTCTCTCTGTCTCTCTCTCTGTCTCTCTCTCTGTCTCTCCCTCTCTCTCTCTGTCTCTCTCTATCTCTCCGTCTCTCTCTGTCCCATCCACTCTCTCTGTCCCTTCACTCTCTCTGTCCCTCCCTCTCTCTCTATCCCTCCCTCTCTATCTCTCGCTGTCCTCCCTCTCTCTCTATCCCTCTCTCTCTCTCTCTATTCCTCCCTCTCTCTCTCTCTCTCTATCCCACCCTCTCTCTCTCTCTATCCCTCCCTCCCACTATCTCTCACTCTCTATCCCTTGCTCTCTCTTTCAATATCCCTCCATTTCTCTCTCTCTATCCCTCCTTCTCTCCTCTCCTCTCTCTCTCTCAATTTATCCCTCTCTCCCTCTCTATCCCTCCCTTTCACTCTCTCTATCCCTCCCTCCCACTCTCTCTCACTCTCTATCCCCTCCCTCTCTCTCTATCCCTCCCACTTTCTCTCTCTCTATCCCTGCCTCTCTCTCTCTTTCTATCCCTCCTTCCCTCTCTCTCTCTGTCCCTCCCCTCTCTCTCCGTCTCTCTCTATCCCTCCCTCTCTCTCTATTCCTCTCTCTCTCTCTATCCCTCTCTCTCTCTATCCCTCTCTCTCTATTCCTCTCTATCCGTCTCTCTCAATCTCTATCCTAGCCTCTCTCTCTATCCCTCCCTCTCTTTCTCTATCCCTCCCTCTCTTTCTCTATCCCTCCCTCTCTCTCTATCTCTATCCCTCTATCCGTCTCTCTCTCTCTCTCTTTCTCTATACCTCTATCCCTCTCTCTCTCTCTATCAATCCCTTTCTCTTTCTCTCTATCCCCTCTATCCCTATCTCTCTGCCTCTCTATCGCTCTATCCCTCTCTCTCTACCTCTCTATCCCTCTATCCCTCTCTCTCGCTCTCTATCCCTCTATCCCTCTCTATCCCTCTCTCTCTCTATCTCTCTCTCTCTATCTCTATCTCTCTCTCTCTATCTCTATCTCTCTCTCTATCTCTATCTCTCTCTCTATCCCCTCCCACTCTCTCTCTCTATCTTTGTCTCTCTCTCTCTATCCCTGCCTCTCTCTCTCTCTCTCTATCCCTCCCACTCTCTCTCTCTGTCCCTCCCACTCTCTCTCTCTATCCTTCCCTCTCTCTCTCTATCCCTCTATCTCTCTCTCTGTCCCTCCCTCTCTCTCTCCCTCCATACCTCCCCTTTCTCTCTATCCCTCCCTCTCTCTCTCTCTATCCCTTTCTCTCTCTCTCCGGCCCCCCTCTCTCTCTATATCCACTTCTCTCTCTCTGTCGCCCTGTCTCTCTCTGTCCCCCTGTCTCTCTCTGTCCCTCTCTCTCTCTCTGTCCCTCTCTCTCTCTCTGTCCCCTCTCTCTCCCTCTCTGTCTGTCCCTCTCTGTCCCTCTCTGTCCCGCTCTGTGTGTCTCTTTCTCTGTCCTCTCTCTGTCTCTCTGTCCCCCTCTGTCCCTCTCTCTCTCGGTCTCTCTCTATCTCTCCTCCTCCCTCTGTCTCTCTCTCTCTCTCTCTTCCTCTCTCTCTCTCTCTCTGTTCCTCTCTCTCTCTCTCTCTCTCTCTGTTCCTCTCCCTCTCTATCCCTCCCTCTCTCTCTATCCCTCTCTCTCTCTATCCGTCCCCTCCCTCTCTATCTCACTCTCTCTTTATCCCTCCCTCTCTCTCTCTCTATCCCTCCCTCTCTCTCACTCTATCCCTCTCTCTCTCTCTATCTGTTCCTCTCTCTCAGTTCCTCTCCTCTCTCTAACCCTCCCTCTCTCTCTGTTCCTCTCTCTCTCTCTCTGAGAGAGGAACAGACAGAGAGAGGGACTGTCTGTCCCTCCCTTGGTCTGTCCCTCTGTCCCTCTGTCCCTCAGTCCCTCTGTCCTTCTGTCCCTCCGTCCCTCCATCTCTCTGTCTCTCACTCTGTCTGTGTCCCCTCTGTCCCTCCATCCCATTCTCTGTCTCTCTGTCTGTCTCTCTCTCTGTCCCTCCGTCCCTCTCTCTGTCCCTCTCTCTGTCCCTCTCTCTGTCCCTCTCTCTGTGTCTCTCTCTGTGCCTCTCTCTGTCTCTCTCTTTCTGTCTCACTCTTTCTGTCTCTCTCTTTCTGTCTCTCTGTCTCTCTCACTGTCTGTTTCTCTCTCTGTCTCTGTCTCTCTCTCCCTCTCTCTGTCTCTCTCTCCCTCTCTCTATCCCTCCGTCTCTCTCTGTCCCTTCCACTCTCTCTGTCCCCCTCCCTCTCTCTCTGTCCCTCCCTCTCTCTCTCTCTCTATCCCTCCCTCTCTCTCGCTCTATCCCTCTCTCTCTCTCTCTCTCTCTCTATCCCTCTCTCTCTTTCCCTATCCCTCTCTCTCTATCCCTCTCTCTCTCTCTATTTCTCTCTATCCGTCTCTCTCTCTCTCTCTATCTCTCTCTCTCTCTATCTCTCTCTCTCTATCCCTCCCTCTCTCTCTCTCTATCCCTCAATCACTCTCTCTCTCTCTATCCCTCCCACTCTCTCTCTCTATCTTTGCCTCTCTCTCTCTCCTATCCCTCCCACTCTCTCTCTCTATCCCTCCCACTCTCTCTCTCTCTATCCCTCCCACTCTCTCTCTC
>JANJGN010005079.1:5000-10000 GCA_026770705.1 Isurus oxyrinchus
GCCGCTGCTGAGAGTGGGTAATGAAGGGGAAATGGGGAACCAGACAACAGGCAGCGCAGCCGACCGTTAATTACAGCCTCCCGCCGGGTAATACGGGTGCAGTAAACTGCAGAAGACGCCAGCAGGTCCAGGGAATGTGTCCAGGACGTGGAAATGGTGAACCGGTCAGCAGGAAGGTCAGCCGGCCGGTAGTACGGGTGCAGTCATCAGCCGGCATCCCGAGCAGCTGAAAAGTCTTAAGCGCGGAATGGGGAAATCATTAACCTGTCAGCAAGCCGGCAGGGAAAGGGTGAAACGGCTTAAAATATCGAGGCGGCAAGGAAAAAATGGCAACCGGGGGCGGGGCGGATTCACAGTCACCACGTGAGAGGGGCGGTGCCTGGAGGCCGGGCAGGCGGTTGGCCGAAGGCCCGATACTCCGGGTGCTGTCAGCATTTCGCTTGCCGAGCTGCTCAAAAGTCGAGGTGCAGAACGGCGAAATCATTAACCGGCAAGCGGATGCATGGCAGCGGGCAGGGAAGGGTCAAAACGGCCTGAAATACCGGAGCGGCGGGCCAAGATGGCTGCCGGGGGGCGTATTCAGCGGTCGCACGTGACGGGGCGGTGCCTGGAGGCCGAGCCGCGCAAGCGCGATTTAAAGCGAGCAAAGTCCGAGCAGGAGCGATATCGTTGGCCATTCAGCCGGTTCGAGCCTGGTGGCCGAGGCGGGGAGGGTGGAACCGGGGAAAGGCTGGGTGTTCGGTGTCCGCCCGGGTGGTCCGGAGTTTTATTCGGGTTAGGGTTAGCGGTTAGGCTTAGGGCTGGGGTTAGGGTTGGGGCGTTAGGGTTAGGGGAAGTGTCAGGGGTAGGGGTAGGGTTAGAGTTAGGGGCTTGGCTTGGTGTTCGTGTCGGGGAAGGGGACAAGGCTAGTTTATTGTTGGCTCGGGGTTCGGGTTAGGGTTAGCGGTTAGGCTTAGGGCTGGGGTTAGGTTTGCGGCCAATGGTTTACCGGTTAGCAGGCAGGGTAGCCGGCCATTATTCAGGGCTTTCGGCATGGTAGTAAAGGTGCGCTGAGCTGCAGAACACAGCCGCTGGTCCACGGGATATGTACGGCACAGGGGAACCTGTGAACCAGTTAGCAGACAAGGCAGCCGACCGGTAATTATAGCCTCCCGCCGGGTAATAGAGGCGCAGTCAGCTGCAGAACACACCAGCAGGTCCAAGGACTAAGTACAGAATGAGGACACGGGCAGCCGGTCAGCAGGCAGGGCTGCCGGCCGGTAATTACAGCCTCCCGCCCGGTCATAGGGGTGCAGTTAGCTGCAGAACACACCAGCAGGTCCAAGGACTAAGTACAGAATGAGGACACGGGCAGCCGGTCAGCAGGCAGGGATGCCGGCCTGCCATAGGGGTGCAGTTAGCTGCAGAACACACCAGCAGGTCCAAGGACTAAGGACAGAATGGGGACACGGGCAGCCAGTTAGCAGGCAGGGCTGCCGGCCGGTAATTACAGCCTCCCGCCCGGTCATAGGGGTGCAGTTAGCTGCAGAACACACCAGCAGGTCCAAGGACTAAGGACAGAATGGGGACACGGGCAGCTGGTTAGCAGGCAGGGCTGCCGGCCGGTAATTACAGCCTCCCGCCCGGTCATAGGGGTGCAGTTAGCTGCAGAACACACCAGCAGGTCCACGGACTAAGTACCGAATGGGGACACGGGCAGTCGGTTAGCAGGCAGGGCTGCCGGCCGGTAATTACAGCCTCCCGCCCGGTCATCGGGGTTCAGTTAGCTGCAGAACACACCAGCAGGTCCAGGGACTCAGCACGGAATGGGGACATGGGCAGCCGGTTAGCAGGCTGGGCTGCCGGCCGGTATTTACAGCCTCCCGCCCGGTCATAGGGGTGCAGTTAGCTGCAGAACACACCAGCAGGTCCAGGGACTCAGCACGGAATGGGGACATGGGCAGCCGGTTAGCAGGCTGGGCTGCCGGCCGGTATTTACAGCCTCCCGCCCGGCCATAGGGGTGCAGTTAGCTGCAGAACACACCAGCATGTCCAAGGACTAAGTACAGAATGAGGACACGGGCAGCCGGTCAGCAGGCAGGGCTGCCGGCCGGTAATTACAGCCTCCCGCCCGGTCATAGGGGTGCAGTTAGCTGCAGAACACACCAGCAGGTCCAGGGACTCAGTACGGAATGGGGACACGGGCAGCCGGTTAGCAGGCTGGGCTGCCGGCCGGTATTTACAGCCTCCCGCCCGGTCATAGGGGTGCAGTTAGCTGCAGAACACACCAGCAGGTCCACGGACTAAGTACCGAATGGGGACACGGGCAGCCGGTTAGCAGGCTGGGCTGCCGGCCGGTATTTATAGCCTCCCGCCCGGTCATAGGTGTGCAGTTAACTGCAGAACACACCAGCAGGTCCAGGGACTCAGTACCAAACGGGGAATCGGTTAAGCGGTTACCTGGCAGGGCAGCCGACCAGTAATCATAGCCTCCCGCCCGGTCGTAGGGGTGCAGTTAGCTGCAGAACACACCAGCAGGTCCAGGGAATGTGTGCAGGACGGGGAAATGCTTAACGGGTTAGCAGGCCGGGCAGCCGGCCGGTAGTTGGAGCCGCCCGCCCGGTCGTACGGGAGCCGTCATCAGCCGGCATCCCGAGCAGCTGAAAAGTCTAAGCGCAGAATGGGGACATGGTGAACCAGTCAGCCAGCGGGCAGGGAAGGGTCGAAACGGCCTAAAATACCGGGCCGGCGGGCCAAGATGGCTGCCGGGGGGCGTATTCAGGGCCCCCACGTGAGGGGCCGGGGCTGGGGGCCGAGCCGGGCAAGCGCGGTTGAGAAACAGCCGAGTCCGAGCAGGGGGAAATCATTAACCGGTGATCCGGTTCGACCCCCCCCCCGGTGGCCGAGGCGGGGAGGGTCGACCCGGGGAAAGGTTGGGTGTTCGGTGTCCCTCAGGGCGGTCCCGAGCGCGTCCTAAAATAATCCGGGCTCCTGGGCCCTTTTTTGAAAAAGAACCGGTCGGGGAGCGGGTGCAATCCGGAAGGCCTGGCGGGGCTTCGGTGCCTCTTCCTCGGCATGACTACCGGAGGGTCGTCGGCCTGAATGACGGTTGCATTTGCTGGCTGTGGAGGTTGGCGGGCTATCTGCAGAATAGGAGGAGGTGGCAAATCGAGAATGGGTCGACTTCGCCAAGTGCCTTCTCGAGCCTCCAGGTCTGCAGGGACCGACCCAGGCTGCCGCCAAACCGACCGGGAGGCCCCGCCGTCGGCCATTTTTGGTCATTTTCGGCATTTTTCGCCTCTTTCGGCCGGTCAAGAAAAGCGGCGGCCTGACACCCGGGCGTGCACGGGGAAGGCTCCCCCTCGCCGGGAGGACCGGAGTTTGCCCCGGAAACCTCCGGAAGCCGGCCGGGAAGGCGGCTTCGGCCCGATGCACCTCCGGCTGCGTCCGAAGGCCGGGGGAAGTGGCCCCTGGGCCCGTGTGAGGGAAATCCGTGCCAAGACGGAAGTCCATGAGGTCGGATCCGAAGCTTCTGCCGGGCCCCCGGTGGAGGCATTCCCGCTAGGCGGGGCGAATCGGCCCGGCCACGGGGCGGGTTGCAATTGTTGGAGGGGGGCTGCCGGAGCTAGATAATGATTTCCCCTCGGTTCTCCCGATGGGGAAACGGCGAAAGGAGGTGTCGCGGGCTTTCGAGGCCTCCTCGGCGGCTGGACTACCGACCGACATCTCGGCTGCATTTGCTGGCTGGGGGGGTTGGCGGGGTATCTGCAGAATGGTAGGAGGTGGCAAGTCGAGAATCGGTCGACAGCTCCGAGTGCCGTCTCGAGCCTCCAGGTCCGCAGGGACCGATCCAGGCTGCCGCCTAACCGACCAGGAGGCCCCGCCGTCGGCCATTTTTGTCCATTTTCGGCATTTTTTACCGTCTTTCGGTCGGTCACGGAAAGCGGCGACCGGAAGCCCGGGCGTGCCCGGGGACGGCTCCCACTGGCCCCGGGGACCGGATTTGCCCCGGTCGGAGCCCCGGAAACGCACCCGAAGCCGGCCGGAGAAGGCGGCTAAGGGCAATGCACCTCGGATTGAATTTGCGCACCGGGGAAAGTGGCCTCGGGGCCCGCGAGGTGTGACGGTGTGCCTTCGGTAAGCTTCTGGAGAAATGGGTAACCAATGCACCTCGGACTGAATGTGCAGGACGTGCAACGGGGCCTCCGGGTCCGCGAGATATCGCAGGTTGGCCTCGGTAAGCCTCTGGAGAAATGGCTAACCAATGGGACAGTGGCCCTGAGAAATCATTAACCATTTGGACTTCGTCTCTGGCAGAGAGGCAAGTGTGGTGCAGAAATCATTAACCATTTGGACTTAGTCTCTGGCAGCGAGGCAAGTGTGGTGCAGAAATCATTAACCATTTGGACTTAGTCTCTGGCAGCGAGGCAAGTGTGGCGGAGAAATCATTAACCATTTGGACTTAGTCTCTGGCAGCGAGGCAAGTGTGGCGCAGAAATCATTAACCGTTTGGACTTCGTCTCTGGCAGAGAGGCAAGTGTGGTGCAGAAATCATTAACCATTTGGACTTCGTCTCTGGCACAGAGGCAAGTGCAGTGGAGAAATCATTAACCATTTGGACTTAGTCTCTGGCAGCGAGGCAAGTGTGGCGGAGAAATCATTAACCGTTTGGACTTCGTCTCTGGCAGAGAGGCAAGTGTGGTGCAGAAATCATTAACCGTTTGGACTTAGTCTCTGGCAGCGAGGCAAGTGTGGCGGAGAAATCATTAACCGTTTGGACTTAGTCTCTGGCAGAGAGGCAAGTGTGGTGCAGAAATCATTAACCATTTGGACTTAGTCTCTGGCAGCGAGGCAAGTGTGGTGCAGAAATCATTAACCATTTGGACTTAGTCTCTGGCAGCGAGGCAAGTGTGGCGCAGAAATCATTAACCGTTTGGACTTCGTCTCTGGCAGAGAGGCAAGTGTGGTGCAGAAATCATTAACCATTTGGACTTCGTCTCTGGCACAGAGGCAAGTGCAGT
>JANJGN010005079.1:22500-27060 GCA_026770705.1 Isurus oxyrinchus
GAGGCTGTTTTGTTAGGGAAGGCTGGGGGCTGGAAGAGGGTTGATGTTGGTGGCGTTGCAAGAGTGTGCCGGCGCGGGAATGGTGGCGAAGGCGGCGGATTGGTAGCCGGGATTGTGAGTGTTGGTGTTGGGGTCGGGGATGGGGTTTGGGTAAGTTTCAGGGGGTTAGGGGTTAGGGTACGGGTTAGGGTTAGGGGTTAGGCTTCGGGTTGCGGCAAATGGTTAACTGGTTACTAGGCAGGGTAGCCGACCGTTAATCCGGCTCTCCGGCCCGCTTATAAGGGTGCACTAAGATGCAGAGCACACCAGCTGGTCCACGTGCGATGTAAAAAGCGGGCAACCAGTTAGCAGACACGGCAGCCGGCAGGTAATTTAGGCCGCCCGCCCGCCCGCCCGCCCGCCCGGTAGTACGGCTGCATGTAGCTGCAGAGCAGCCAAGCGGCTGCTGAGAGTAAGTACTGAAGGGGAAATGGTTAACCGGTTAGCAGGCAGGGCAGCCGGCCGGTAATCGGAGCCGTCCACGCGGTACTATGGCTGCCGTTAGCTGCAGAACAGCCCAGCCGCTGCTGAGAGTGGGTAATGAAGGGGAAATGGTGAACCAGACAACAGGCAGCGCAGCCGACCGTTAATTACAGCCTCCCGCCGGGTAATACGGGTGCAGTAAACTGCAGAAGACGCCAGCAGGTCCAGGGAATGTGTCCAGGACGTGGAAATGGTTAACCGGTCAGCAGGAAGGTCAGCCGGCCGGTAGTACGGGTGCAGTCAGCAGCCGGCATCCCGAGCAGCTGAAAAGTCTTAAGCGCGGAATGGGGAAATCATTAACCTGTCAGCAAGCCGGCAGGGAAAGGGTGAAACGGCTTAAAATATCGAGGCGGCAAGGAAGAAATGGCAACCGGGGGCGGGGCGGATTCACAGTCACCACGTGAGAGGGGCGGTGCCTGGAGGCCGGGCAGGCGGTTGGCCGAAGGCCCGATACTCCGGGTGCTGTCAGCATTTCGCTTGCCGAGCTGCTCTAAAGTCGAGGTGCAGAACGGCGAAATCATTAACCGGCAAGCGGATGCATGGCAGCGGGCAGGGAAGGGTCAAAACGGCCTGAAATACCGGAGCGGCGGGCCAAGATGGCTGCCGGGGGGCGTATTCAGCGGTCGCACGTGACGGGGCGGTGCCCGGAGGCCGAGCCGCGCAAGCGCGATTTAAAGCGAGCAAAGTCCGAGCAGGAGCGATATCGTTGGCCATTCAGCCGGTTCGAGCCTGGTGGCCGAGGCGGGGAGGGTGGAACCGGGGAAAGGCTGGGTGTTCGGTGTCCGCCCGGGTGGTCCGGAGTTTTATTCGGGTTAGGGTTAGCGGTTAGGCTTAGGGCTGGGGTTAGGGTTGGGGCGTTAGGGTTAGGGGAAGTGTCAGGGGTAGGGGTAGGGTTAGAGTTAGGGGCTTGGCTTGGTGTTCGTGTCGGGGAAGGGGACAAGGCTAGTTTATTGTTGGCTCGGGGTTCGGGTTAGGGTTAGCGGTTAGGCTTAGGGCTGGGGTTAGGTTTGCGGCAAATGGTTTACCGGTTAGCAGGCAGGGTAGCCGGCCATTATTCAGGGCTTTCGGCATGGTAGTAAAGGTGCGCTGAGCTGCACAACACAGCCGCTGGTCCACGGGATATGTACAGCACAGGGGAACCTGTGAACCAGTTAGCAGACAAGGCAGCCGACCGGTAATTATAGCCTCCCGCCGGGTAATAGAGGCGCAGTCAGCTGCAGAACACACCAGCAGGTCCAAGGACTAAGTACAGAATGAGGACACGGGCAGCCGGTCAGCAGGCAGGGCTGCCGGCCGGTAATTACAGCCTCCCGCCCGGTCATAGGGGTGCAGTTAGCTGCAGAACACACCAGCAGGTCCAAGGACTAAGTACAGAATGAGGACACGGGCAGCCGGTCAGCAGGCAGGGCTGCCGGCCTGGTAATTACAGCCTCCCGCCCGGTCATAGGGGTGCAGTTAGCTGCAGAACACACCAGCAGGTCCAAGGACTAAGTACAGAATGAGGACACGGGCAGCCGGTCAGCAGGCAGGGATGCCGGCCTGCCATAGGGGTGCAGTTAGCTGCACAACACACCAGCAGGTCCAAGGACTAAGGACAGAATGGGGACACGGGCAGCCAGTTAGCAGGCAGGGCTGCCGGCCGGTAATTACAGCCTCCCGCCCGGTCATAGGGGTGCAGTTAACTGCAGAACACACCAGCAGGTCCAGGGACTCAGTACCAAACGGGGAATCGGTTAAGCGGTTACCTGGCAGGGCAGCCGACCAGTAATCATAGCCCTCCCCCCCCCGCCCGGTCGTAGGGGTGCAGTTAGCTGCAGAACACACCAGCAGGTCCAGGGAATGTGTGCAGGACGGGGAAATGCTTAACGGGTTAGCAGGCCGGGCAGCCGGCCGGTAGTTGGAGCCGCCCGCCCGGTCGTACGGGAGCCGTCATCAGCCGGCATCCCGAGCAGCTGAAAAGTCTAAGCGCAGAATGGGGACATGGTGAACCAGTCAGCCAGCGGGCAGGGAAGGGTCGAAACGGCCTGAAATACCGGGCCGGCGGGCCAAGATGGCTGCCGGGGGGCGTATTCAGGGCCCCCACGTGAGGGGCCGGGGCTGGGGGCCGAGCCGGGCAAGCGCGGTTGAGAAACAGCCGAGTCCGAGCAGGGGGAAATCATTAACCGGTGATCCGGTTCGACCCCCCCCGGTGGCCGAGGCGGGGAGGGTCGACCCGGGGAAAGGTTGGGGTGTTCGGTGTCCCTCAGGGCGGTCCCGAGCGCGTCCTAAAATAATCCGGGCTCCTGGGCCCTTTTTTGAAAAAGAACCGGTCGGGGAGCGGGTGCAATCCGGAAGGCCTGGCGGGGCTTCGGTGCCTCTTCCTCGGTATGACTACCGGAGGGTCGTCGGCCTGAATGACGGTTGCATTTGCTGGCTGTGGAGGTTGGCGGGCTATCTGCAGAATAGGAGGAGGTGGCAAATCGAGAATGGGTCGACTTCGCCAAGTGCCTTCTCGAGCCTCCAGGTCTGCAGGGACCGACCCAGGCTGCCGCCAAACCGACCGGGAGGCCCCGCCGTCGGCCATTTTTGGTCATTTTCGGCATTTTTCGCCTCTTTCGGCCGGTCAAGAAAAGCGGCGGCCTGACAACCCGGGCGTGCACGGGGAAGGCTCCCCCTCGCCGGGAGGACCGGAGTTTGCCCCGGAAACCTCCGGAAGCCGGCCGGGAAGGCGGCTTCGGCCCGATGCACCTCCGGCTTGCGTCCGAAGGCCGGGGGAAGTGGCCCCTGGGCCCGTGTGAGGGAAATCCGTGCCAAGACGGAAGTCCATGAGGTCGGATCCGAAGCTTCTGCCGGGCCCCCGGTGGAGGCATTCCCGCTAGGCGGGGCGAATCGGCCCGGCCACGGGGCGGGTTGCAATTGTTGGAGGGGGGCTGCCGGAGCTAGATAATGATTTCCCCTCGGTTCTCCCGATGGGGAAACGGCGAAAGGAGGTGTCGCGGGCTTTCGAGGCCTCCTCGGCGGCTGGACTACCGACCGACATCTCGGCTGCATTTGCTGGCTGGGGGGGTTGGCGGGGTATCTGCAGAATGGTAGGAGGTGGCAAGTCGAGAATCGGTCGACAGCTCCGAGTGCCGTCTCGAGCCTCCAGGTCCGCAGGGACCGATCCAGGCTGCCGCCTAACCGACCAGGAGGCCCCGCCGTCGGCCATTTTTGTCCATTTTCGGCATTTTTTACCGTCTTTCGGTCGGTCACGGAAAGCGGCGACCGGAAGCCCGGGCGTGCCCGGGGACGGCTCCCACTGGCCCCGGGGACCGGATTTGCCCCGGTCGGAGCCCCGGAAACGCACCCGAAGCCGGCCGGAGAAGGCGGCTAAGGGCAATGCACCTCGGATTGAATTTGCGCACCGGGGAAAGTGGCCTCGGGGCCCGCGAGGTGTGACGGTGTGCCTTCGGTAAGCTTCTGGAGAAATGGGTAACCAATGCACCTCGGACTGAATGTGCAGGACGTGCAACGGGGCCTCCGGGTCCGCGAGATATCGCAGGTTGGGCCTCGGTAAGCCTCTGGAGAAATGGCTAACCAATGGGACAGTGGCCCTGAGAAATCATTAACCATTTGGACTTCGTCTCTGGCAGAGAGGCAAGTGTGGTGCAGAAATCATTAACCATTTGGACTTCGTCTCTGGCACAGAGGCAAGTGCAGTGGAGAAATCATGAACCATTTGGACTTAGTCTCTGGCAGCGAGGCAAGTGTGGTGCAGAAATCATTAACCATTTGGACTTAGTCTCTGGCAGCGAGGCAAGTGTGGCGGAGAAATCATTAACCGTTTGGACTTCGTCTCTGGCAGAGAGGCAAGTGTGGTGCAGAAATCATTAACCATTTGGACTTCGTCTCTGGCACAGAGGCAAGTGCAGTGGAGAAATCATTAACCCATTTGGACTTAGTCTCTGGCAGCGAGGCAAGTGTGGCGGAGAAATCATTAACCGTTTGGACTTCGTCTCTGGCAGAGAGGCAAGTGTGGTGCAGAAATCATTAACCATTTGGACTTAGTCTCTGGCAGCG
>JANJGN010005080.1:0-27051 GCA_026770705.1 Isurus oxyrinchus
GCACTGTTACAGAGGTGGAATCGAGCTGAATGGGGCACTGCTACATAGGTGGAAATCGAGCCGAATTGGGTACTGTTACAGAGGTGGAAGTCGAGCCAAATCTGGCACTCTTACAGAGGTGGAAATCGAGCAATTGAGCCGATATGTTCACTGTTACAGAGGTGGAAATTGGGCTGAAGCGGGCACTGTTTATACAAGTGGAAATCGAGCCAAATTGGGCACTGTTACAGAGGTGGACCTCGAGCCGGATGGGGCACTGTTACAGAGTTGGAAATCGTGCTGAATCGGTCACTGTTGCAGAGGTGGTAAATCGAGCCAAATGGGACAATGTTACAGAGGTGGAAATCGAGCCGAATCGGGCCACTGTTGCCGAAATGGATATCGAGCCGAATCGGGGCACTGTTACCAAGGCGCAAATTGAGCTGAATCGGGCAATGTTACAAAGGAGGAAATTGAGCTGAATCGCCACTGTTAGAGAGGTGGAAATCGAGCCGATGGGACAATGTTACAGAGGTTGCAATCGAGCCAATTGGGGCAATGTTACAGAGGTGGAAATTGAGCCGAATCGGGCACTGTTACAGAGGTGGAAGTCGAGCTGAATCAGGCACTGTTACAGAGGTGGAAATCGAGCTGAATCAGGCACTGTTACAGACGTGGAAATCGAGTCAAATGGGGCACTGTTACAGAGTTGGAAATCAAGCCGAATCGGGCACTGTTACAGAGATGGAAATCGAGTCGAATGGGGGCACTGTAACAGAGTTGGAAATCAAGCCGAATTGGGCAGTGTTGCAGAGGTGGAAATTGAGATGAGTTGGGCACTGCTACAGAGGTGTGAAATCGAGCCCAATCGGGCAGTGTTACAAAGGTGGAAATTGAGCTGAATGGGGCGCTGTTACAGAGGTGGAAATTGGGCTGAATCGGACACTGTTACAGAGGTGGAAATTAGGCGGAATCGGGCACTGTTACAGAAGTGGAAAATTGAGCCGAATCGGGCACTGTTACAGAGGTGGAAATCGAGCCGAATCGGGCACTGTTACAGTGGTGGAAATTGGGCGGAATCGGGCACTGTTACAGAGTTGGAAATCGAGCCGAATTGGGCACTGTTACAGAGGTGGAAATCGAGCCGAATCGGTCACTGTTACAGAGCTGGAAATTTGGCCGAAGCAGGCACTGCTTTACAAGTGGAAATCGAGCCGAATCGGGCACTATTACAGAGGTGGAAATCGAGCTGAATGGGGCACTGTTACAGAGGTGGAATTCGAGCCAAATATCGGGCACTGCTACAGAGGTGGGAATCGAGCAATGGAGCCGAATTGGTCACTGTTACAGAGGTGGAAATTGGGCCAAATCAGATGGAAATCAAGCCCAAATCGGGCACTGTTACAAGAGTGGATATCGAGCCGAATCGGGCACTGTTAGAGGTGGAAATCGAGGCAAATGGGGCACTGTTACACAGGTGGAAATCGAGCCAAATCGGGCACTGTTACAGAGGTGGAAATGGAGCCGATGGGACAATGTTACAGAGGTTGAAATCGAGCCAATTGGGGCAATGTTACAGATGTGGAAATTGAGCCAAATCGGGCACTGTTACAGAGGTGGAAGTCAAGCTGAATCTGGCACTGTTACAGAGGGTGGAAATCAAGTTGAATCGGGCACTGTTACAGAGATGGAAATCGAGCCGAATGGGGCACTGCTACAGAGGTGGAAATCGAGCCGAATTGGGTACTGTTACAGAGCTGGAAATTGGGCCGAAGCAGGCACTGCTTTACAAGTGAATTCGAGCCAAATCGGGCACTATTACAGAGGTGGAAATCGAGCTGAATGGGGCACTGTTACAGAGGTGGAATTCAAGCCAAATCGGGCACTGCTACAGAGGTGGGAATCGAGCAATGGAGCCGAATTGGTCACTGCTACAGAGGTGGAAATTGGGCCAAATCGGGCACTGTTAATCAGATGGAAATCAAGCTAAATCGGGCACTGTTACAAGAGTGAATATCGAGCCGAATCAGGCACTGTTAGAGGTGGAAATCGAGCCAAATGGGGCACTGTTACACAGGTGGAAATCGAGAAAAATCGGGCACTGTTACAGAGGTGGAAATCAAGCCGATGGGACAATGTTACAGACGTTGAAATCGAGCCAATTGGGGCAATGTACAGATGTGGAAATTGAGGCCAAATCGGGCACTGTTTACAGAGGTGGAAGTCGAGCTGAATCAGGCACAGTTACAGAGGTGGAAATCAAGCTGAATCGGGCACTGTTACAGAGGTGGAAATCGAGCCGAATGGGGCACTACTACAGAGGTGGAAATCGAGCCGAATTGGGTACTGTTACAGAGGTGGAAATCGAGCCAAATCTGGCACTCTTACAGAGGTGGAAATTCGGAGCAATTGAGCTGAATTGGTCACTGTTACAGAGGTGGAAATTGGGGCGAAGCGGGGGAACTGTATACAATTGGAAATCGAGCTGAATTGGGCACTGTTACAGATGCGGACCTCGAGCCGGATGGGGACACTGTTACAGAGTTGGAAATCGAGCCGAATCGGTCACTGTTCCAGAGGTGGAAATCGAGCCAAATGGGACAATGTTACAGAGGTGGAAATCGAGCCGAATCGGGCACTGTTGCAGAGATGGATATCGAGCCGAATCAGGCACTGTTACCAAGGCGCAAATCGAGCTGAATCGGGCAATGTTACAAAGGAGGAAATTGAGCTGATTCGCCACTGTTAGAGAGGTGGAAATCGAGCCGATGGGACAATGTTTCAGAGTTGCAATCGAGGCCAATTGGGGCAATGTTACAGAGGTGGAAATTGAGCCGAATCGGGCACTGTTACAGAGGTGGAAGTCGAGCTGAATCAGGCACTGTTACAGAGGTGGAAATCGAGCTGAAATCAGGCACTGTTACAGAGGTGGAAATCAAGCCGAATCGGGCACTGTTACAGAGGTGAAAATCGAGCCGAATGTGGCACTGTTACAGAGGTGGAAATCGAGCTGAATGCGGCACTGTTACAGACGTGGAAATCAAGCCGATGGGGCAATGTGACAGAGTTGGAAATCGAGCTGAATCGGGCAGTGTTACAGAGGTGGAAATCGAGTCGAATGGGGCATTGTTACAGAGTTGGAAATCAAGCCGAATCGGGCACTGTTACAGAGGTGGAAATCGAGTCGAATGGGGCACTGTAACAGAGTGGAAATCAAGCCGATCGGGCAGTGTGGCAGAGGTGGAAATTGAGTGAGTTGGGCACTGCTACAGAGGTGGAAATCGAGCCCAATCGGGCAGTGTTACAAAGGTGGAAATTGAGCTGATGGGGCGCTGTTACAGAGGTGGAAACTGGGCTGAATCGGGCACTGTTACAGAGGTGGAAATTGGGCGGAATCGGGCACTGTTACAGAAGTGGAAATTGAGCCGAATCGGGCACTGTTACAGAGGTGGAAATCGAGCCGAATCGGGCACTGTTACAGTGGTGGAAAATTGGGCGGAATCGGGCACTGTTACAGAGTTGGAAATCGAGCCGAATCGGGCACTGTTACAGAGGTGGAAATCGAGCCGATCGGTCACTGTTACAGAGCTGGAAATTCGGCCGAAGCAGGCACTGCTTACAAGTGGAAATCGAGCCGAATCGGGCACTTTTACAGAGGTGGAAATCAAGCTGAATGGGGCACTGTTACAGAGGTGGAATTCGAGCCAAAATCGGGCACCGCTACAGAGGTGGGAATCGAGCAATGGAGCCGAATTGGTCACTGTGTTACAGAGGTGGAAATTGGGCCAAATCAGATGGAATCAAGCCAAATCGGGCACTGTTACAAGAGTGGATATCGAGCCGAATCGGGCACTGTTAGAGGTGGAAATCGAGCCAAATGGGGCACTGATACACAGGTGGAAATCGAGCCAAATCAGGCACTGTTACAGAGGTGGAAATGGAGCCGATGGGACAATGTTACAGAGGTTGAAATCGAGACAATTGGGGCAATGTTACAGATGTGGAAATTGAGCCAAATTCGGGCAGTGTTACAGAGGTGGAAGGAAGTCGAGCTGAATCAGGCACTGTGTCAGAGGTGGAAATCAAGTTGAATCGGGCACTGTTACGGAGATGGAAATCGAGCCGAATGGGGCACTGCTACAGCGGTGGAAATCGAGCCGAATTGGGTACTGTTACAGAGGTGGAAATCGAGCCAAATCTGGCACTCTTACAGAGGTGGAAATCGAGCAATTGAGCCGAATTGGTCACTGTTACAGAGATGGAAATTGAGCCGAAGCGGGCACTGTTATACAAGTGGAAATCAAGCTGAATTGGGCACTGTTACAGAGGTGGACCTCGAGCCGGATGGGGCACTGTTACAGAGTTGGAAATCGAGCCGAATCGGTCACTGTTCCAGAGGTGGAAATCGAGCCAAATGGGACAATGTTACAGAGGTGGAAATCGAGCAAAATCAGGCACTGTTGCAGAGGTGGATATCGAGCCGAATCGGGCACTGTTACCAAGGCGCAAATCGAGCTGAATCGGGCAATGTTACAAAGGAGGAAATTGAGCTGATTCGGGCACTGTTACAGAGGTGGAAATCGAGCCGAATCGGGCAATGTTACAAAGTTTGAAATTGGGCCAAATCAGGCACTGTTATATAGCTGGAAAGCAAGCTAAATCGGGCACTGTTACAGAGGTGGAAATCGAGCCAAATGGGGCACAGTTACAGAGGTGGAAATCGAGACGAATCGTGCACTGTTATAGAGGTGGAAATCGAGCCGAATTGGGCACTGTTACAGAGTTGGAAATTGAGCTGAATGGAGCACAGTTACAGAGGTGAAAATCGAGCCGAATCGGGCACTGTTACAGAGGTGGAAATTGGGCCGAAGCGGGCACTGTTATACAACGGAAATCAAGCCGAATCAGGCACTGCTACAGAGGTGGAAATCGAGCTGAATTGGGTACTGTTACAGAGGTGGAAATCGAGCCGAATCAGGCAGTCTTACGGAGGTGGAAATCGAGCAATTGAGCCAAATTGGTCACTGTTACAGAGGTGGAAATTGGGCCGAAGCGGGCACTGTTATACAAGTGGAAATCGAGCCAAATTGGGCACTGTTACAGAGGTGGACCTCGAGCTGAATCGGGCACTGTTACAGAGTTGGAAATCAAGCCGAATCGGGCACTGTTACAGAGGTGGAAATCGAGCCGAATGGGGCACTGTTACAGAGGTGGAAATCGAGCTGAATCAGTCACTGTTACAGACGTGGAAATCAAGCCGAATGGGGCAATGTTACAGAGTTGGAAATCGAGCTGAATCGGGCAGTGTTACAGAGGTGGACATCGAGTCGAATGGGGCACTGTTACAGAGTTGGAAATCAAGCCGAATCGGGCAGTGTTACAGAGGTGGAAATTGAGCTGAGTTGGGCACTGCTACAGAGGTGGAAATCGAGCCCAATCGGGCAGTGTTACAAAGGTGGAAATTGAGCTGAATGGGGCGCTGTTACAGTAGTGAAAATTGAGCCGAATCGGGCACTGTTACAGAGGTGGAAATCGAGCCGAATTGGGCACTGTTACAGAGGTGGAAATTGGGCGGAATCGGGCACTGTTACAGAGTTGGAAATTGAGCCGAATCGGGCACTGTTACAGAGGTGGAAATCGAGCCGAATCGGTCACTGTTACAGAGCTGGAAATTGGGCCGAAGCAGGCACTGCTTTACAAGTGGAAATCGAGCCGAATCGGGCACTATTACAGAGGTGGATATCGAGCTGAATGGGGCACTGTGACTGAGGTGGAAATGGAGCCAAATCGGGCACTGCTACAGAGGTGGGAATCGAGCAATGGAGCCGAATTGGTCATTGTTACAGAGGTGGAAATTGGGCCAAATCGGGCACTGTTAATCAGATGGAAATCAAGCTAAATCGGGCACTGTTACAAGAGTGAATATTGAGCCGAATCGGGCACTGTTAGAGTTGGAAATCGAGCCAAATGGGGCACTGTTACACAGGTGGAAATCGAGCCAAATCGGGCACTGTTACACAGGTGGAAATCGAGCCAAAATGGGCACTGTTACAGAGGTGGAAAGGGAGCCGATGGGACAATATTACAGAGGTTGAAATCGAGCCAATTGGGGCAATGTTACAGATGTGGAAATTGAGCCGAATCGGGCACTGTTACAGAGGTGGAAGTCGAGCTGAATCAGGCACTGTTACAGAGGTGGAAATCAAGCTGTATCGGGCACTGTTACAGAGGTGGAAATCGAGCCGAATGGGGCACTGCTACAGAGGTGGAAATCGAGCCGAATTGGGTACTGTTACAGAGGTGGAAATCGAGTCAAATCTGGCACTCTTACTGAGGTGGAAATCGAGCAATTGAGCCGAATTGGTCACTGTTACAGAGGTGGAAATTGGGCCGAAGCGGGCACTGTTATACAAGTGGAAATCGAGCTGAATTGGGCACTGTTACAGAGGTGGACCTCGAGCCGGATGGGGCACTGTTACAGAGTTGGAAATCGAGCCGAATCGGTCACTGTTCCAGAGGTGGAAATCGAGCCAAATCGGGCACTGTTGCAGAGGTGGATATCGAGCCGAATCGGGCACTGTTACCAAGGCGCAAATCGAGCTGAATCAGGCAATGTTACAAAGGAGGAAATTGAGCAGATTCGGGCACTGTTACAGAGGTGGAAATCGAGCCAAATCGGGCAATGTTAGAAAGTTGGAAAATGGGCCAAATCGGGCACTGTTATATAGATGGAAAGCGAGCTAAATCGGGCACTGTTACAGAGGTGGAAATCGAGCCGAATCGGGCAATGTTACAAAGTTGGAAATTGGGCCAAATCGGGCACTGTTATATAGCTGGAAAGCGAGCTAAATCGGGCACTGTTACAGAGGTGGAAATCGAGCCGAATGGGGCACAGTTACAGAGGTGGAAATCGAGCCAAATCGGGCAATGTTACAGAGGTGGAAATCGAGTCGAATGGGGCACTGTTACAGAGTTGGAAATCAAGCCGAATTGGGCAGTGTTGCAGAGGTGGAAATTGAGATGAGTTGGGCACTGCTACAGAGGTGGAAATCGAGCCCAATCGGGCAGTGTTACAAAGGTGGAAATTGGGCGGAATCGGACACTGTTACAGAGGTGGAAATTAGGCGGAATCGGGCACTGTTACAGAAGTGGAAATTGAGCCGAATCGGGCACTGTTACAGAGGTGGAAATCGAGCCGAATCGGGCACTGTTACAGTGGTGGAAATTGGGCGGAATCGGGCACTGTTACAGAGTTGGAAATCGAGCCGAATTGGGCACTGTTACAGAGGTGGAAATCGAGCCGAATCGGTCACTGTTACAGAGCTGGAAATTTGGCCGAAGCAGGCACTGCTTTACAAGTGGAAATCGAGCCGAATCGGGCACTATTACAGAGGTGGAAATCGAGCTGAATGGGGCACTGTTACAGAGGTGGAATTCGAGCCAAATCGGGCACTGCTACAGAGGTGGGAATCGAGCAATGGAGCCGAATTGGTCACTGTTACAGAGGTGGAAATTGAGCCAAATCAGATGGAAATCAAGCCAAATCGGGCACTGTTACAAGAGTGGATATCGAGCCGAATCGGGCACTGTTAGAGGTGGAAATCGAGGCAAATGGGGCACTGTTACACAGGTGGAAATCGAGCCAAATCGGGCACTGTTACAGAGGTGGAAATGGAGCCGATGGGACAATGTTACAGAGGTTGAAATCGAGCCAATTGGGGCAATGTTACAGATGTGGAAATTGAGCCAAATCGGGCACTGTTACAGAGGTGGAAGTCGAGCTGAATCAGGCACTGTTACAGAGGTGGAAATCAAGTTGAATCGGGCACTGTTACAGAGATGGAAATCGAGCCGAATGGGGCACTGCTACAGAGGTGGAAATCGAGCCGAATTGGGTACTGTTACAGAGCTGGAAATTGGGCCGAAGCAGGCACTGCTTTACAAGTGGAATTCGAGCCAAATCGGGCACTATTACAGAGGTGGAAATCGAGCTGAATGGGGCACTGTTACAGAGGTGGAATTCAAGCCAAATCGGGCACTGCTACAGAGGTGGGAATCGAGCAATGGAGCCGAATTGGTCACTGCTACAGAGGTGGAAATTGGGCCAAATCGGGCACTGTTAATCAGATGGAAATCAAGCTAAATCGGGCACTGTTACAAGAGTGAATATCGAGCCGAATCAGGCACTGTTAGAGGTGGAAATCGAGCCAAATGGGGCACTGTTACACAGGTGGAAATCGAGAAAAATCGGGCACTGTTACAGAGGTGGAAATCGAGTCGAATGGGGCACTGTAACAGAGTTGGAAATCAAGCCGAATTGGGCAGTGTTGCAGAGGTGGAAATTGAGATGAGTTGGGCACTGCTACAGAGGTGGAAATCGAGCCCAATCGGGCAGTGTTACAAAGGTGGAAATTGAGCTGAATGGGGCAGTGTTGCAGAGGTGGCAATTGAGATGAGTTGGGCACTGCTACAGAGGTGGAAATCGAGCCCAATCGGGCAGTGTTACAAAGGTGGAAATTGAGCTGAATGGGGCGCTGTTACAGAGGTGGAAATTGGGCTTAATCGGACACTGTTACAGAGGTGGAAATTAGGCGGAATCGGGCACTGTTACAGAAGTGGAAATTGAGCCGAATCGGGCACTGTTACAGAGGTGGAAATCGAGCCGAATCGGGCACTGTTACAGTGGTGGAAATTGGGCGGAATCGGGCACTGTTACAGAGTTGGAAATCGAGCCGAATTGGGCACTGTTACAGAGGTGGAAATCGAGCCGAATCGGTCACTGTTACAGAGCTGGAAATTTGGCCGAAGCAGGCACTGCTTTACAAGTGGAAATCGAGCCGAATCGGGCACTATTACAGAGGTGGAAATCGAGCTGAATGGGGCACTGTTACAGAGGTGGAATTCGAGCCAAATCGGGCACTGCTACAGAGGTGGGAATCGAGCAATGGAGCCGAATTGGTCACTGTTACAGAGGTGGAAATTGAGCCAAATCAGATGGAAATCAAGCCAAATCGGGCACTGTTACAAGAGTGGATATCGAGCCGAATCGGGCACTGTTAGAGGTGGAAATCGAGGCAAATGGGGCACTGTTACACAGGTGGAAATCGAGCCAAATCGGGCACTGTTACAGAGGTGGAAATGGAGCCGATGGGACAATGTTACAGAGGTTGAAATCGAGCCAATTGGGGCAATGTTACAGATGTGGAAATTGAGCCAAATCGGGCACTGTTACAGAGGTGGAAGTCGAGCTGAATCAGGCACTGTTACAGAGGTGGAAATCAAGTTGAATCGGGCACTGTTACAGATATGGAAATCGAGCCGAATGGGGCACTGCTACAGAGGTGGAAATCGAGCCGAATTGGGTACTGTTACAGAGCTGGAAATTGGGCCGAAGCAGGCACTGCTTTACAAGTGGAATTCGAGCCAAATCGGGCACTATTACAGAGGTGGAAATCGAGCTGAATGGGGCACTGTTACAGAGGTGGAATTCAAGCCAAATCGGGCACTGCTACAGAGGTGGGAATCGAGCAATGGAGCCGAATTGGTCACTGCTACAGAGGTGGAAATTGGGCCAAATCGGGCACTGTTAATCAGATGGAAATCAAGCTAAATCGGGCACTGTTACAAGAGTGAATATCGAGCCGAATCAGGCACTGTTAGAGGTGGAAATCGAGCCAAATGGGGCACTGTTACACAGGTGGAAATCGAGAAAAATCGGGCACTGTTACAGAGGTGGAAATCAAGCCGATGGGACAATGTTACAGACGTTGAAATCGAGCCAATTGGGGCAATGTTACAGATGTGGAAATTGAGCCAAATCGGGCACTGTTACAGAGGTGGAAGTCGAGCTGAATCAGGCACTGTTACAGAGGTGGAAATCAAGCTGAATCGGGCACTGTTACAGAGGTGGAAATCGAGCCGAATGGGGCACTACTACAGAGGTGGAAATCGAGCCGAATTGGGTACTGTTACAGAGGTGGAAATCGAGCCAAATCTGGCACTCTTACAGAGGTGGAAATCGAGCAATTGAGCTGAATTGGTCACTGTTACAGAGGTGGAAATTGGGCCGAAGCGGGAACTGTTATACAATTGGAAATCGAGCTGAATTGGGCACTGTTACAGATGTGGACCTCGAGCCGGATGGGGCACTGTTACAGAGTTGGAAATCGAGCCGAATCGGTCACTGTTCCAGAGGTGGAAATCGAGCCAAATGGGACAATGTTACAGAGGTGGAAATCGAGCCGAATCGGGCACTGTTGCAGAGATGGATATCGAGCCGAATCGGGCACTGTTACCAAGGCGCAAATCGAGCTGAATCGGGGCAATGTTACAAAGGAGGAAATTGAGCTGAATCGCCACTGTTACAGAGGTGGAAATTGAGCCGATAGGACAATGTTACAGAGGTTGAAATCGAGCCAATTGGGGCAATGTTACAGATGTGGAAATTGAGCCGAATCGGCCACTGTTACAGAGGTGGAAGTCGAGCTGAATCAGGCACTGTTACAGAGGTGGAAATCAAGCCGAATCGGGCACTGTTACAGAGGTGAAAATCGAGCCGAATGGGGCACTGTTACAGAGGTGGAAATTGAGCTGAATGCGGCACTGTTACAGACGTGGAAATCAAGCCGAATGGGGCAATGTTACAGAGTTGGAAATCGAGCTGAATCGGGCAGTGTTACAGAGGTGGAAATCGAGTCGAATGGGGCATTGTTACAGAGTTGGAAATCAAGCCGAATCGGGCACTGTTACAGAGGTGGAAATCGAGTCGAATGGGGCACTGTAACAGAGTTGGAAATCAAGCCGAATCGGGCAGTGTGGCAGAGGTGGAAATTGAGTGAGTTGGGCACTGCTACAGAGGTGGAAATCGAGCCCAATCGGGCAGTGTTACAAAGGTGGAAATTGAGCTGAATGGGGCGCTGTTACAGAGGTGGAAACTGGGCTGAATCGGGCACTGTTACAGAGGTGGAAATCGAGCCGAATCGGGCACTGTTACAGTGGTGGAAATTGGGCGGAATCGGGCACTGTTACAGAGTTGGAAATCGAGCCGAATCGGGCACTGTTACAGAGGTGGAAATCGAGCCGAATCGGTCACTGTTACAGAGCTGGAAATTCGGCCGAAGCAGGCACTGCTTTACAAGTGGAAATCGAGCCGAATCGGGCACTATTACAGAGGTGGAAATCGAGCTGAATGGGGCACTGTTACAGAGGTGGAATTCGAGCCAAATCGGGCACTGCTACAGAGGTGGGAATCGAGCAATGGAGCCGAATTGGTCACTGTTACAGAGGTGGAAATTGGGCCAAATCAGATGGAAATCAAGCCAAATCGGGCACTGTTACAAGAGTGGATATCGAGCCGAATCGGGCACTGTTAGAGGTGGAAATCGAGCCAAATGGGGCACTGTTACACAGGTGGAAATCGAGCCAAATCAGGCACTGTTACAGAGGTGGAAATGGAGCCGATGGGACAATGTTACAGAGGTTGAAATCGAGACAATTGGGGCAATGTTACAGATGTGGAAATTGAGCCAAATCGGGCAGTGTTACAGAGGTGGAAGTCGAGCTGAATCAGGCACTGTGTCAGAGGTGGAAATCAAGTTGAATCGGGCACTGTTACGGAGATGGAAATCGAGCCGAATGGGGCACTGCTACAGCGGTGGAAATCGAGCCGAATTGGGTACTGTTACAGAGGTGGAAATCGAGCCAAATCTGGCACTCTTACAGAGGTGGAAATCGAGCAATTGAGCCGAATTGGTCACTGTTACAGAGATGGAAATTGAGCCGAAGCGGGCACTGTTATACAAGTGGAAATCAAGCTGAATTGGGCACTGTTACAGAGGTGGACCTCGAGCCGGATGGGGCACTGTTACAGAGTTGGAAATCGAGCCGAATCGGTCACTGTTCCAGAGGTGGAAATCGAGCCAAATGGGACAATGTTACAGAGGTGGAAATCGAGCAAAATCAGGCACTGTTGCAGAGGTGGATATCGAGCCGAATCGGGCACTGTTACCAAGGCGCAAATCGAGCTGAATCGGGCAATGTTACAAAGGAGGAAATTGAGCTGATTCGGGCACTGTTACAGAGGTGGAAATCGAGCCGAATCGGGCAATGTTACAAAGTTTGAAATTGGGCCAAATCAGGCACTGTTATATAGCTGGAAAGCAAGCTAAATCGGGCACTGTTACAGAGGTGGAAATCGAGCCAAATGGGGCACAGTTACAGAGGTGAAAATCGAGCCGAATCGGGCACTGTTACAGAGGTGGAAATTGGGCCGAAGCGGGCACTGTTATACAACGGAAATCAAGCCGAATCAGGCACTGCTACAGAGGTGGAAATCGAGCTGAATTGGGTACTGTTACAGAGGTGGAAATCGAGCCGAATCAGGCAGTCTTACGGAGGTGGAAATCGAGCAATTGAGCCAAATTGGTCACTGTTACAGAGGTGGAAATTGGGCCGAAGCGGGCAGTGTTATACAAGTGGAAATCGAGCCAAATTGGGCACTGTTACAGAGGTGGACCTCGAGCTGAATCGGGCACTGTTACAGAGTTGGAAATCAAGCCGAATCGGGCACTGTTACTGAGGTGGAAATCGAGCCGAATGGGGCACTGTTACAGAGGTGGAAATCGAGCTGAATCAGTCACTGTTACAGACGTGGAAATCAAGCCGAATGGGGCAATGTTACAGAGTTGGAAATCGAGCTGAATCGGGCAGTGTTACAGAGGTGGACATCGAGTCGAATGGGGCACTGTTACAGAGTTGGAAATCAAGCCGAATCGGGCAGTGTTACAGAGGTGGAAATTGAGCTGAGTTGGGCACTGCTACAGAGGTGGAAATCGAGCCCAATCGGGCAGTGTTACAAAGGTGGAAATTGAGCTGAATGGGGCGCTGTTACAGTAGTGAAAATTGAGCCGAATCGGGCACTGTTACAGAGGTGGAAATCGAGCCGAATTGGGCACTGTTACAGAAGTGGAAATTGGGCGGAATCGGGCACTGTTACAGAGGTGGAAATCGAGCCGAATCGGTCACTGTTACAGAGCTGGAAATTGGGCCGAAGCAGGCACTGCTTTACAAGTGGAAATCGAGCCGAATCGGGCACTATTACAGAGGTGGATATCGAGCTGAATGGGGCACTGTGACTGAGGTGGAAATGGAGCCAAATCGGGCACTGCTACAGAGGTGGGAATCGAGCAATGGAGCCGAATTGGTCACTGTTACAGAGGTGGAAATTGGGCCAAATCGGGCACTGTTAATCAGATGGAAATCAAGCTAAATCGGGCACTGTTACAAGAGTGAATATCGAGCCGAATCGGGCACTGTTAGAGGTGGAAATCGAGCCAAATGGGGCACTGTTACACAGGTGGAAATCGAGCCAAATCGGGCACTGTTACACAGGTGGAAATCGAGCCAAAATGGGCACTGTTACAGAGGTGGAAAGGGAGCCGATGGGACAATATTACAGAGGTTGAAATCGAGCCAATTGGGGCAATGTTACAGATGTGGAAATTGAGCCGAATCGGGCACTGTTACAGAGGTGGAAGTCGAGCTGAATCAGGCACTGTTACAGAGGTGGAAATCAAGCTGTATCGGGCACTGTTACAGAGGTGGAAATCGAGCCGAATGGGGCACTGCTACAGAGGTGGAAATCAAGCCGAATTGGGTACTGTTACAGAGGTGGAAATCGAGTCAAATCTGGCACTCTTACTGAGGTGGAAATCGAGCAATTGAGCCGAATTGGTCACTGTTACAGAGGTGGAAATTGGGCCGAAGCGGGCACTGTTATACAAGTGGAAATCGAGCTGAATTGGGCACTGTTACAGAGGTGGACCTCGAGCCGGATGGGGCACTGTTACAGAGTTGGAAATTGAGCCGAATCGGTCACTGTTCCAGAGGTGGAAATCGAGCCAAATCGGGCACTGTTGCAGAGGTGGATATCGAGCCGAATCGGGCACTGTTACCAAGGCGCAAATCGAGCTGAATCGGGCAATGTTACAAAGGAGGAAATTGAGCAGATTCGGGCACTGTTACAGAGGTGGAAATCGAGCCAAATCGGGCAATGTTAGAAAGTTGGAAATTGGGCCAAATCGGGCACTGTTATATAGATGGAAAGCGAGCTAAATCGGGCACTGTTACAGAGGTGGAAATCGAGCCGAATCGGGCAATGTTACAAAGTTGGAAATTGGGCCAAATCGGGCACTGTTATATAGCTGGAAAGCGAGCTAAATCGGGCACTGTTACAGAGGTGGAAATCGAGCCGAATGGGGCACAGTTACAGAGGTGGAAATCGAGCCAAATCGGGCAATGTTACAGAGGTGGAAATCGAGCCGAATGGGGCACAGTTACAGAGGTGGAAATCGAGACGAATCGTGCAATGTTATAGAGGTGGAAATCGAGCCGAATTGGGCACTGTTACAGAGGTGGAAATCGAGCCGAATCAGGCAGTCTTACGGAGGTGGAAATCGAGCAATTGAGCCAAATTGGTCACTGTTACAGAGGTGGAAATTGGGCCGAAGCGGGCACTGTTATACAAGTGGAAATCGAGGCAATTTGGGCACTGTTACAGAGGTGGACCTCGAGCTGAATCGGGCACTGTTACAGAGTTGGAAATTGAGCCGAATCGGTCACTGTTCCAGAGGTGGAAATCGAGCCAAATGGGACAATGTTACAGAGGTGGAAATCGAGCCGAATCGGGCACTGTTGCAGAGGTGGATATCGAGCCGAATCGGGCACTGTTACCAAGGCGCAAATCGAGCTGAATCGGGCAATGTTACAAAGGAGGAAATTGAGCTGAATCGCCACTGTTACAGAGGTGGAAATCGAGCCGATGGGACAATGTTACAGAGGTTGAAATCGAGCCAATTGGGGCAATGTTACAGATGTGGAAATCGAGCCGAATGGGGCACTGTTACAGAGGTGGAAATTGAGCTGAATGCGGCACTGTTACAGAGGTGGAAATCAAGCCGAATGGGGCAATGTTACAGAGTTGGAAATCGAGCTGAATCGGGCAGTGTTACAGAGGTGGAAATCGAGTCGAATGGGGCATTGTTACAGAGTTGGAAATCAAGCCGAATCGGGCACTGTTACAGAGGTGGAAATCGAGTCGAATGGGGCACTGTAACAGAGTTGGAAATCAAGCCGAATCGGGCAGTGTGGCAGAGGTGGAAATTGAGTGAGTTGGGCACTGCTACAGAGGTGGAAATCGAGCCCAATCGGGCAGTGTTACAAAGGTGGAAATTGAGCTGAATGGGGCGCTGTTACAGAGGTGGAAACTGGGCTGAATCGGGCACTGTTACAGAGGTGGAAATTGGGTGGAATCGGGCACTGTTACAGAAGTGGAAATTGAGCCGAATCGGGCACTGTTACAGAGGTGGAAATCGAGCCGAATCGGTCACTGTTACAGAGCTGGAAATTCGGCCGAAGCAGGCACTGCTTTACAAGTGGAAATCGAGCCGAATCGGGCACTATTACAGAGGTGGAAATCGAGCTGAATGGGGCACTGTTACAGAGGTGGAATTCGAGCCAAATCGGGCACTGCTACAGAGGTGGGAATCGAGCAATGGAGCCGAATTGGTCACTGTTACAGAGGTGGAAATTGGACCAAATTAGATGGAAATCAAGCCAAATCGGGCACTGTTACAAGAGTGGATATCGAGCCGAATCGGGCACTGTTAGGTGTGGAAATCGAGCCAAATGGGGCACTGTTACACAGGTGGAAATCGAGCCAAATCGGGCACTGTTACAGAGGTGGAAATGGAGCCGATGGGACAATGTTACAGAGGTTGAAATCGAGACAATTGGGGCAATGTTACAGATGTGGAAATTGAGCCAAATCGGGCAGTGTTACAGAGGTGGAAGTCGAGCTGAATCAGGCACTGTTACAGAGGTGGAAATCAAGTTGAATCGGGCACTGTTACGGAGATGGAAATCGAGCCGAATGGGGCACTGCTACAGAGGTGGAAATCGAGCCGAATTGGGTACTGTTACAGAGGTGGAAATCGAGCCAAATCTGGCACTCTTACAGAGGTGGAAATCGAGCAATTGAGCCGAATTGGTCACTGTTACAGAGATGGAAATTGAGCCGAAGCGGGCACTGTTATACAAGTGGAAATCAAGCTGAATTGGGCACTGTTACAGAGGTGGACCTCGAGCCGGATGGGGCACTGTTACAGAGTTGGAAATCGAGCCGAATCGGTCACTGTTCCAGAGGTGGAAATCGAGCCAAATGGGACAATGTTACAGAGGTGGAAATCGAGCAAAATCAGGCACTGTTGCAGAGGTGGATATCGAGCCGAATCGGGCACTGTTACCAAGGCGCAAATCGAGCTGAATCGGGCAATGTTACAAAGGAGGAAATTGAGCTGATTCGGGCACTGTTACAGAGGTGGAAATCGAGCCGAATCGGGCAATGTTACAAAGTTTGAAATTGGGCCAAATCAGGCACTGTTATATAGCTGGAAAGCAAGCTAAATCGGGCACTGTTACAGAGGTGGAAATCGAGCCAAATGGGGCACAGTTACAGAGGTGGAAATCGAGACGAATCATGCACTGTTATAGAGGTGGAAATCGAGCCGAATTGGGCACTGTTACAGAGTTGGAAATTGAGCTGAATGGAGCACAGTTACAGAGGTGAAAATCGAGCCGAATCGGGCACTGTTACAGAGGTGGAAATTGGGCCGAAGCGGGCACTGTTATACAACGGAAATCAGGCCGAATCAGGCACTGCTACAGAGGTGGAAATCGAGCCGAATTGGGTACTGTTACAGAGTTGGAAATCGAGCCGAATCAGGCAGTCTTACGGAGGTGGAAATCGAGCAATTGAGCCAAATTGGTCACTGTTACAGAGGTGGAAATTGGGCCGAAGCGGGCACTGTTATACAAGTGGAAATCGAGCCAAATTGGGCACTGTTACAGAGGTGGACCTCGAGCTGAATCGGGCACTGTTACAGAGTTGGAAATCAAGCCGAATCGGGCACTGTTACAGAGGTGGAAATCGAGCCGAATGGGGCACTGTTACAGAGGTGGAAATCGAGCTGAATCAGTCACTGTTACAGATGTGGAAATCAAGCCGAATGGGGCAATGTTACAGAGTTGGAAATCGAGCTGAATCGGGCAGTGTTACAGAGGTGGACATCGAGTCGAATGGGGCACTGTTACAGAGTTGGAAATCAAGCCGAATCGGGCAGTGTTACAGAGGTGGAAATTGAGCTGAGTTGGGCACTGCTACAGAGGTGGAAATCGAGCCCAATCGGGCAGTGTTACAAAGGTGGAAATTGAGCTGAATGGGGCGCTGTTACAGTAGTGAAAATTGAGCCGAATCGGGCACTGTTACAGAGGTGGAAATCGAGCTGAATCGGGCACTGTTACAGAGGTGGAAATTGGGCGGAATCGGGCACTGTTACAGAGTTGGAAATTGAGCCGAATCGGGCACTGTTACAGAGGTGGAAATCGAGCCGAATCGGTCACTGTTACAGAGCTGGAAATTGGGCCGAAGCAGGCACTGCTTTACAAGTGGAAATCGAGCCGAATCGGGCACTATTACAGAGGTGGAAATCGAGCTGAATGGGGCACTGTGACTGAGGTGGAAATGGAGCCAAATCGGGCACTGCTACAGAGGTGGGAATCGAGCAATGGAGCCGAATTGGTCACTGTTACAGAGGTGGAAATTGGGCCAAATCGGGCACTGTTAATCAGATGGAAATCAAGCTAAATCGGGCACTGTTACAAGAGTGAATATCGAGCCGAATCGGGCACTGTTAGAGTTGGAAATCGAGCCAAATGGGGCACTGTTACACAGGTGGAAATCGAGCCAAATCGGGCACTGTTACACAGGTGGAAATCGAGCCAAAATGGGCAGTTACAGAGGTGGAAAGGGAGCCGATGGGACAATATTACAGAGGTTGAAATCGAGCCAATTGGGGCAATGTTACAGATGTGGAAATTGAGCCGAATCGGGCACTGTTACAGAGGTGGAAGTCGAGCTGAATCAAGCACTGATACAGAGGTGGAAATCAAGCTGTATCGGGCACTGTTACAGAGGTGGAAATCGAGCCGAATGGGGCACTGCTACAGAGGTGGAAATCGAGCCGAATTGGGTACTGTTACAGAGGTGGAAATCAAATCAAATCTGGCACTCTTACTGAGGTGGAAATCGAGCAATTGAGCCGAATTGGTCACTGTTACAGAGGTGGAAATTGGGCCGAAGCGGGCACTGTTATACAAGTGGAAATCGAGCTGAATTGGGCACTGTTACAGAGGTGGACCTCGAGCCGAATGGGGCACTGTTACAGAGTTGGAAATCGAGCCGAATCGGTCACTGTTCCAGAGGTGGAAATCAAGCCAAATGGGACAATGTTACAGAGGTGGAAATCGAGCCAAATCGGGCACTGTTGCAGAGGTGGATATCGAGCCGAATCGGGCACTGTTACCAAGGCGCAAATCGAGCTGAATCGGGCAATGTTACAAAGGAGGAAATTGAGCAGATTCGGGCACTGTTACAGAGGTGGAAATCGAGCCAAATCGGGCAATGTTACAAAGTTGGAAATTGGGCCAAATCGGGCACTGTTATATAGATGGAAAGCGAGCTAAATCGGGCACTGTTACAGAGGTGGAAATCGAGCCGAATCGGGCAATGTTACAAAGTTGGAAATTGGGGCAAATCGGGCACTGTTATATAGCTGGAAAGCGAGCTAAATCGGGCACTGTTACAGAGGTGGAAATCGAGCCGAATGGGGCACAGTTACAGAGGTGGAAATCGAGCCAAATCGGGCAATGTTACAGAGGTGGAAATCGAGCCGAATGGGGCACAGTTACAGAGGTGGAAATCGAGCCGAATCAGGCAGTCTTACGGAGGTGGAAATCGAGCAATTAAGCCAAATTGGTCACTGTTACAGAGGTGGAAATTGGGCCGAAGCGGGCACTGTTATACAAGTGGAAATCGAGGCAATTTGGGCACTGTTACAGAGGTGGACCTCGAGCTGAATCGGGCACTGTTACAGAGTTGGAAATTGAGCCGAATCGGTCACTGTTCCAGAGGTGGAAATCGAGCCAAATGGGACAATGTTACAGAGGTGGAAATCGAGCCGAATCGGGCACTGTTGCAGAGGTGGATATCGAGCCGAATCGGGCATTGTTACCAAGGCGCAAATCGAGCTGAATCGGGCAATGTTACAAAGGAGGAAATTGAGCTGAATCGCCACTGTTACAGAGGTGGAAATCGAGCCGATGGGACAATGTTACAGAGGTTGAAATCGAGCCAATTGGGGCAATGTTACAGATGTGGAAATCGAGCCGAATCGGGCACTGTTACAGAGGTGGAAGTCGAGTTGAATCAGGCACTGTTACAGAGGTGGAAATCAAGCCGAATCGGGCACTGTTACAGAGGTGGAAATCGAGCCGAATGGGGCACTGTTACAGAGGTGGAAATCGAGCTGAATCAGGCACTGTTACAGACGTGGAAATCAAGCTGAATGGGGCACTGTTGCAGAGTTGGAAATCAAGCTGAATCGGGCAGTGTTACAGAGGTGGAAATCGAGTCGAATGGGGCACTGTTACAGAGTTGGAAATCAAGCCGAATCGGGCAGTGTTACAGAGGTGGAAATTGAGCTGAGTTGGGCACTGCTACAGAGGTGGAAATCGAGCCCAATCGGGCAGTGTTACAAAGGTGGAAATTGAGCTGAATGGGGCGCTGTTACAGAAGTGGAAATTGAGCCGAATCGGGCACTGTTACAGAGGTGGAAATCGAGCCGAATCGGGCACTGTTACAGAGGTGGAAATTGGGCGGAATCGGGCACTGTTACAGAGCTGGAAATTCGGCCGAAGCAGGCACTGCTTTACAAGTGGAAATCGAGCCAAATCGGGCACTATTACAGAGGTGGAAATCGAGCTGAATGGGGCACTGTTACAGAGGTGGAATTCGAGCCAAATCGGGCACTGCTACAGAGGTGGGAATCGAGCAATGGAGCCGAATTGGTCACTGTTACAGAGGTGGAAATTGGGCCAAATCAGCTGGAAATCAAGCTAAATCGGGCACTGTTACAAGAGTGGATATCGAGCCCAATCGGGCACTGTTAGAGGTGGAAATCGAGCCAAATGGGGCACTGTTACACAGGTGGAAATCGAGCCAAATCGGGCACTGTTACAGAGGTGGAAATGGAGCCGATGGGACAATGTTACAGAGGTTGAAATCGAGCCAATTGGGGCAATGTTACAGATGTGGAAATTGAGCCAAATTGGGCACTGTTACAGAGGTGGAAGTCGAGCTGAATCAGGCACTGTTACAGAGGTGGAAATCAAGCTGAATTGGGCACTGTTACAGAGGTGGAAATCGAGCCGAATTGGGTACTGTTACAGAGGTGGAAATCGAGCCAAATCTGGCACTCTTACAGAGGTGGAAATCGAGAAATTGCGCCGAAATGGTCACTGTTACAGAGATGGAAATTGAGCCGAAGCGGGCACTGTTATACAAGTGGAAATCGAGCTGAATTGGGCACTGTTACAGAGGTGGAAATCGAGCCGGATGGGGCACTGTTACAGAGTTGGAAATCGAGCCGAATCGGTCACTGTTCCTGAGGTGGAAATCGAGCCAAATGGGACAATGTTACAGAGGTGGAAATCGAGCCAAATCAGGCACTGTTGCAGAGGTGGATATCGAGCCGAATCGGGCACTGTTACCAAGGCGCAAATCGAGCTGAATCGGGCAATGTTACAAAGGAGGAAATTGAGCTTATTCGGGCACTGTTACAGAGGTGGAAATCGAGCCAAATCGGGCAATGTTACAAAGTTTGAAATTGGGCCAAATCGGGCACTGTTATATAGCTGGAAAGCAAGCTAAATCGGGCACTGTTACAGAGGTGGAAATCGAGCCAAATGGGGCACAGTTACAGAGGTGGAAATCGAGACGAATCGTGCACTGTTATAGAGGTGGAAATCGAGCCGAATTGGGCACTGTTACAGAGTTGGAAATTGAGCTGAATGGGGCACAGTTACAGAGGTGAAAATCGAGCCGAATCGGGCACTGTTACAGAGTTGGAAATCGAGCAATTGAGCCAAATTGGTCACTGTTACAGAGGTGGAAATTGGGCCGAAGCGGGCACTGTTATACAAGTGGAAATCGAGCCAAATTGGGCACTGTTACAGAGGTGGACCTCGAGCTGAATCGGGCACTGTTACAGAGTTGGAAATCGAGCCGAATCGGTCACTGTTCCAGAGGTGGAAATCGAGCCAAATGGGACAATGTTACAGAGGTGGAAATCGAGCCAAATCGGGCACTGTTGCAGAGGTGGATATCGAGCGGAATCGGGCACTGTTACCAAGGCGCAAATCGAGCTGAATCGGGCAATGTTAGAAAGGAGGAAATTGAGCTGATTCGCCACTGTTACAGAGGTGGAAATCGAGCCGATGGGACAATGTTACAGAGGTTGAAATCGAGCCAATTGGGGCAATGTTACAGATGTGGAAATTGAGCCGAATCGGGCACTGTTACAGAGGTGGAAGTCGAGCTGAATCAGGCACTGTTACAGAGGTGGAAATCATGCCGAATCGGTCACTGTTACAGAGGTGGAAATCGAGCCGAATGGGGCACTGTTACAGAGGTGGAAATCGAGCAGACTCAGGCACTGTTACAGAGGTGGAAATCAAGCCGAATGGGGCAATGTTACAGAGTTGGAAATCAAGCCGAGTCGGGCAGTGTTACAGAGGTGGAAATTGAGCTGAGTTGGGCACTGCTACAGAGGTGGAAATCGAGCCCAATCGGGCAGTGTTACAAAGGTGGAAATTGAGCTGAATGGGGCGCTGTTACAGAAGTGGAAATTGAGCCGAATCGGGCACTGTTACAGAGGTGGACCTCGAGCTGAATCAGGCACTGTTAGAGAGGTGGAAATCAAGCCGAATCGGGCACTGTTACAGAGGTGGAAATCAAGCCGAATTGGGCACTGTTACAGAGGTGGAAATCGAGCAGAATCAGGCACTGTTACAGACATGGAAATCAAGCCGAATGGGGGCAATGTTACAGAGTTGGAAATCAAGCTGAATCGGGCAGCGTTACAGAGGTGGAAATCGAGTCGAATGGGGGACTGTTACAGAGTTGGAAATCAAGCCGAATCGGGCAGTGTTACAGAGGTGGAAATTGAGCTGAGTTGGGCACTGCTACAGAGGTGGAAATCGAGCCCAATCGGCAGTGTTACAAAGGTGGAAATTGAGCTGAATGGGGCGCTGTTACAGAAGTGGAAATTGAGTATCGGGCACTGTTACAGAGGTGGAAATCGAGACGAATCGTGCACTGTTATAGAGGTGGAAATCGAGCCGAATTGGGCACTGTTACAGAGGTGGAAATTGAGCTGAATCGGGCACTGTTACAGAGGTGGAAATAGAGCCAAATCGGGCACTGTTACAGATGTACAAATCAATCCAAATCGGGCACTGTTACAGAGGTGGTAATTGGGCCAAATCGGTCACTTTTATTAATCAGATGGAAATCAAGCTAAATCGGGCACTGTTACAAGAGTGAATATCGAGCCAAATCGGGCACTGTTAGAGGTGGAAATCAAGCCAAATGGGGCACTGTTACAGAGGTGGAAATCGAGCCGAATCGTGCAATATCACAGAGGTGGAAATCAAGCCAATTGGGGCAATGTTACAGAGATGGAAATTGAGCTCAAGTGGGCACTGTTACAGAGGTGGAAATCGAGCCGAATCGGGAACTGTTAGAGGTGGAAATCAAGCCAAGTGAGGCACTGTTGCAGAGGTGGAAATCGAGGTGAATCGGGCACTGTTACAGAGGTGGAAATCGAGCCGAATCGGGCACTGCTACAGAGGTGGTAATCGAGCTGAATCGGGCACTGTTACAGAGGTGGAAATTGAGCCGAATCGGGCACGGTTACAGAGGTGGAAATCGAGCCGAATTGGTCACTGTTACAGAGCTGGAAATTTGGCCGAAGCAGGCACTGCTTTACAAGTGGAAATCGAGCCGAATCGGGCACTATTACAAAGTTGGAAATCGAGCTGTTTGGGGCACTGTTACAGAGGTGGACCTCGAGCCGAATGGGGCACTGCTACAGAGGTGGAAATCGAGCCGAATTGGGTACTGTTACAGAGGTGGAAATCGAGCCGAATCAGACACTCTTACGGAGGTGGAAATCGAGCAATCGAGCCAAATTGGGCACTGTTACAGAGGTGGAAATTGGGCCGAAGCGGGCACTGTTATACAAGTGGAAATCGAGCCGAATTGGGCACTGTTACAGAGGTGGACCTGAAGCTGAATCGGGCACTGATACAGAGTTGGAAATCGAGCCAAATCGGTCACTGATCCAGAGGTGGAAATCGAGCCAAATGGGACAATGTTACAGAGGTGGAAATCGAGCCGAATCGGGCACTTTTGCAGAGGTGGATATCGAGCCGAATCGGGCACTGTTACCAAGGCGCAAATCGAGCTGAATCGGGCAATGTTACAAAGGAGGAAATTGAGCTGAATCAGGCACTGTTACAGAGGTGGAAATCGAGCCAATGGGACAATGTTACAGAGGTTGAAATCGAGCCAATTGGGGCAATGTTACAGATGAGGAAATTGAGCCGAATCGGGCACTGTTACAGAGGTGGAAATTGAGCCGAATTGGGCACTGTTACAGAGGTGGACATCGAGCTGAATCGTGCACTGATACAGAGTTGGAAATCGAGCCAAATCGGTCACTGTTCCAGAGGTGGAAATCGAGCCAAATGGGACAATGTTACAGAGGTGGAAATCGAGCCGAATCGGGCACTGTTGCAGAGGTGGATATCGAGCCGAATCGGGCACTGTTACAGAGGTGGAAATTGAGCTGAGTTGGGCACTGCCACAGAGGAAAGAAATCGAGCCCAATCGGGCAGTGTTACAAAGGTGGAAATTGAGCCGAATCGGGCACTATTACAGAGGTGGAAATTGGGCCGAATCGGGCACTGTTAATCAGATGGAAATCAAGCTAAATCGGGCACTGTTACAAGAGTGAATATCGAGCCGAATCAGGCACTGTTAGAGGTGGAAATCGAGCCAAATGGGGCACTGTTACACAGGTGGAAATCGAGCCAAATCGGGCACTGTTACAGAGGTGGAAATCGAGCCGATGGGACAATGTTACAGAGGTGGAAATCGAGCCAAATCAGGCACTGTTGCAGAGGTGGATATCGAGCCGAATCGGGCACTGTTACCAAGGCGCAAATCGAGCTGAATCGGGCAATGTTACAGAGGAGGAAATTGAGCAGATTCGGGCACTGTTACAGAGGAGGAAATCGAGCCAAATCGGGCAATGTTACAAAGTTGGAAATTGGGCCAAATCGGGCACTGTTATATAGATGGAAATTGAGCCGAATCGGGCACTGTTACAGAGGTGGAAATCGAGCCGAATCGGGCAATGTTACAAAGTTTGAAATTGGGCCAAATCGGGCACTGTTATATAGCTGGAAAGCGAGCTAAATCGGGCACTGTTACAGAGGTGGAAATCGAGCCAAATGGGGCACAGTTACAGAGGTGGAAATCGAGACGAATCGTGCACTGTTATATAGATGGAAAGCGAGCTAAATCGGGCACTGTTACAGAGGTGGAAATCGAGCCGAATCGGGCAATGTTACAAAGTTGGAAATTGGGCCAAATCGGGCACTGTTATATAGATGGAAAGCGAGCTAAATCGGGCACTGTTACAGAGGTGGAAATCGAGCCGAATCGGGCAATGTTACAAAGTTTGAAATTGGGCCAAATCGGGCACTGTTTATATAGCTGGAAAGCGAGCTAATTCAGGCACTGTTACAGAGGTGGAAATCGAGCCAAATGGGGCACAGTTACAGAGGTGGAAATCGAGCCGAACGGGGCACAGTTACAGAGGTGGAAATCGAGACAAATCGTGCACTGTTATAGAGGTGGAAATCGAGCCAAATGGGGCACTGTTACAGAGGTGGAAATTGAGCTGAATGGGGCACAGTTACCGAGGTGGAAATCAAGCCGAATCGGGCACTGTTACAGAGGTGGAAATCGAGCAATCGAGCCGAATTGGTCACTGTTACAGAGGTGGAAATTGGGCCGAAGTGGGGCACTGTTATACAACGGAAAGCAAGCCGAATCGGGCACTGTTACAGAGGTGGACTTCGAGCCGAATGGGGCACTGCTACAGAGGTGGAAATCGAGCCGAATTGGGCACTGTTACAGAGGTGGAAATCGAGCCGAATCAGGCAGTCTTACGGAGGTGGAAATCGAGCAATTGAGCCAAATTGGTCACTGTTACAGAGGTGGAAATTGGGCCGAAGCGGGCACTGTTATACAAGTGGAAATCGAGCCAAATTGGGCACTGTTACAGAGGTGGACCTCGAGCTGAATCGGTCACTGTTCCAGAGGTGGAAATCGAGCCAAATGGGACAATGTTACAGAGGTGGAAATCGAGCCAAATCGGGCACTGTTGCAGAGGTGGATATCGAGCCGAATCGGGCACTGTTACCAAGGTGCAAATCGAGCTGAATCGGGCAATGTTAGAAAGGAGGAAATTGAGCTGATTCGCCACTGTTACACAGGTGGAAATCGAGCCAATGGGACAATGTTACAGAGGTTGAAATCGAGCCAATTGGGGCAATGTTACAGATGTGGAAATTGAGCCGAATCGGGCACTGTTACAGAGGTGGAAGTCGAGCTGAATCAAGCACTGTTACAGAGGTGGAAATCATGCCGAATCGGGCACTGTTACAGAGGTGGAAATCGAGCCGAATGGGGCACTGTTACAGAGGTGGAAATCGAGCAGACTCAGGCACTGTTACAGAGGTGGAAATCAAGCCGAATGGGGCAATGTTACAGAGTTGGAAATCAAGCCGAATCGGGCAGTGTTACAGAGGTGGAAATTGAGCTGAGTTGGGCACTGCTACAGAGGTGGAAATCGAGCCCAATCGGGCAGTGTTACAAAGGTGGAAATTGAGCTGAATGGGGCGCTGTTACAGAAGTGGAAATTGAGCCGAATCGGGCACTGTTACAGAGGTGGACCTCGAGCTGAATCAGGCACTGTTAGAGAGGTGGAAATCAAGCCGAATCGGGCACTGTTACAGAGGTGGAAATCAAGCCGAATCGGGCACTGTTACAGAGGTGGAAATCGAGCAGAATCAGGCACTGTTACAGACGTGGAAATCAAGCCGAATGGGGCAATGTTACAGAGTTGGAAATCAAGCTGAATCGGGCAGCGTTACAGAGGAGGAAATCGAGTCGAATGGGGGACTGTTACAGAGTTGGAAATCAAGCCGAATCGGGCAGTGTTACAGAGGTGGAAATTGAGCTGAGTTGGGCACTGCTACAGAGGTGGAAATCGAGCCCAATCGGCAGTGTTACAAAGGTGGAAATTGAGCTGAATGGGGCGCTGTTACAGAAGTGGAAATTGAGCCGTATCGGGCACTGTTACAGAGGTGGAAATCGAGCCAAATGGGGCACTGTTACAGAGGTGGAAATTGAGCCGTATTGGGCACTGTTACAGAGGTGGAAATTGAGCCGAATCGGGCACTGTTACAGAGGTGGAAATAGAGCCAAATCGGGCACTGTTACAGATGTACAAATCAATCCAAATCGGGCACTGTTACAGAGGTGGTAATTGGGCCAAATCGGTCACTTTTATTAATCAGATGGAAATCAAGCTAAATCGGGCACTGTTACAAGAGTGAATATCGAGCCAAATCGGGCACTGTTAGAGGTGGAAATCAAGCCAAATGGGGCACTGTTACAGAGGTGGAAATCGAGCCGAATCGTGCAATATCACAGAGGTGGAAATCAAGCCAATTGGGGCAATGTTACAGAGATGGAAATTGAGCTCAAGTGGGCACTGTTACAGAGGTGGAAATCGAGCCGAATCGGGAACTGTTAGAGGTGGAAATCAAGCCAAGTGAGGCACTGTTGCAGAGGTGGAAATCGAGGTGAATCGGGCACTGTTACAGAGGTGGAAATCGAGCCGAATCGGGCACTGCTACAGAGGTGGAAATCGAGCTGAATCGGGCACTGTTACAGAGGTGGAAATTGAGCCGAATCGGGCACGGTTACAGAGGTGGAAATCGAGCCGAATTGGTCACTGTTACAGAGCTGGAAATTTGGCC
>JANJGN010005081.1:0-27024 GCA_026770705.1 Isurus oxyrinchus
GCCTATGTTTCATTCTGTTTGCCTCTGTTTCACTCTGTTTGCATCTGTTTCACTCTGTTTGCCTCTGTTTCACTCCGTTTGCCTCTGTTTGCCTCTGTTTGCCTCTGTTTATCACTGTTTAACACTGTTTAACCCTATTTGCATCTGTTTAACCCTGTTTGCCACAATTTAACCCTGTTTGCCTCTGTGTAACTCTGTTTGCCTATGTTTAACTCTGTTTGCCTCTGTTTAACTCTGTCTGCCTCTGTTTAACTTTGTTTAACTCTGTTTGCCTCTGTTTAACTCTGCTTAACTCTGTTTGCCTCTGTTTCACTCTTTTTGCCTCTGTGTAAGTCTGCTTGCCTTTCAGTCTGCCTCTGTTTCATTCTGTTTGTTTCTGTTTCACTCTGTTTGCCTCTGTTTCACTCTGTTTGCCTCTGTTTCACTCTGTTTGCCTCTGTTCGCCTCTGTTTGCCTCTGTTTATCGCTGTTTAACACTGTTTAACCCTGTTTGCATCTGTTTAACCCTGTTTGCCTCTGTTTGCCACAATTTAACCCTGTTTGCCTCTGTGTAACTCTGTTTGCCTATGTTTAACTCTGTTTGCCTCTGTTTAACTCTGTTTGCCTCTGTTTAACTTTGTTTAACTCTGTTTGCCTCTGTTTAACTCTGCTTAACTCTGTTTGCCTCTGTTTCACTCTTTTTGCCTCTGTGTAAGTCTGTTTGCCTTTCAGTCTGCCTGTGTTTCATTCTGTTTGCCTCTGTTTCAGTCTGTTTGCCTCTGTTTCAGTCTGTTTGCCTCTGTTTCATCTGTTTGCCTCTGTTTCAGTCTGCTTGCCTCTGTTTAACTCTGTTAACTCTGTTTAAGTCTGTTTGCCTCTGTGCCTCTGTTTGCCTCTGCTGGCCTCTTTTTGCCTGTTTGCCTCTGTTTGCCTCTGTTTGCCTCCGTTTGCTTCTGTGCCTCTGTTTGCCTCTGCTTGCCTCTTTTTGCCTCTGTTTGCCTCTGCTTGCCTCTGTTTATCACGGTTTAACCCTGTTTGCCTCTGTTTAACACAGTTTGCCTCTATTTATCACTGCTTGCCTCTGTTTAACACTGTTTGCCTCTGTTTAACACTGTTTGCCTCTGTTTCACAATGTTTAACGCTGTTTGCCTCTGTTTAAAACTGTTTGCCTCTGTTTAAAACTGTTTGCGGCTGCTTAACACTGTTTACCTCTGTTTGCCTTTGTTAAACAATGTTTGCCTCTGTTTAACACTGTTTACCTCTGTTTGCCTTTGTTTAGCTCCATTCCAATCTGTCTAACTCTGATTGCCTCTGTTTCACTCTGCTTCAATCTGTTTCCCTCTGTTTCTCTCTATTTGCCTCTGTTTGCCTCTGTTTCAATCTGTTCGCCTCTGTTTGCCTCTGTTTGCTTCTGTTTGCCTCTGTTTGCCTCTTTTTGCCTCTGTTTAACTCTGTTTGCGTCTGTTTAACCCTGTTTGCGTCTATTTAACAATGTTTGCCTCTGTTTAACTCAGTTTGCCTGTGTTTAACAGTGTTTGCCTCTGTTTAACAGTGTTTGCCTCTGTTTAACACTTATTGCCTCTGTATAACACTGTTTGCCTCTGTTTAACACTGTTTGCCTCTGTTTAACACTGTTTGCCTCTGCTTAACACTGTTTCACTCTGTTTAACACTGTTTGCCTCTGTTGAACACTGTTTGCCTCTGTTTAACACTGTTTGCCTCTGGTTAACACTGTTTGCCTCTGTTTAACACTGTCTGACTCTGGCTGACACTCTTTGCCTCAGTTTAACTCTGTTTGCCTCTGTTTAACACTGTTTGCCTCTGTTTAACACTGTATGCCCCTGTTTAACACTGTTTGCCTCTATTTAACTCTGCTTGCCTCTGTTTAACACTGTTTGCCTCTGTTCAACACTGTTTGCCTCTGTTTGCCTCTGTTTAACTCAATTTGCCTCTGTTTAACACTGTTTGCCTCTGTTTAACACTGTATGCCACTGTTTAACACTGTTTGCCTCTATTTAACACTGTTTGCCTCTGTTTAACACTGTTTGCCTCTGTTTATCACTGTTTGCCTCTTTTTGCCTCTGTTTAACTCAATTTGCCTCTGTTTAACACTGTTTGTCTCTGTTTAACACTGTTTAACACTGTTTGCCTCTGCTTGCCTCTGTTTAACTCTGTTTGCCTCTGTTCAACACTGTTTGCCTCTGTTTAACACTGTTTAACGCTGTTTGCCTCTGTTTGCCTCTGTTTGCCTCTGCTTGCCTCTGTTTGCCTCTGCTTGCCTCTGCTTGCCTCTGTTTAACACTGCTTATCCCTGTTTGCCTCTTTTTCACCCTGTTTGCCTCTGTTTAACACTGTTTGTCTCTGTTTAACACTGTTTGCCTCTATTTAACTCTGCTTGCCTCTGTTTAACACTGTTTGCCTCTGTTCAACACTGTTTGCCTCTGTTTGCCTCTGTTTAACTCAATTTGCCTCTGTTTAACACTGTTTGCCTCTGTTTAACACTGTATGCCACTGTTTAACACTGTTTGCCTCTATTTAACACTGTTTGCCTCTGTTTAACACTGTTTGCCTCTGTTTATCACTGTTTGCCTCTTTCTGCCTCTGTTTAACTCAATTTGCCTCTGTTTAACACTGTTTGTCTCTGTTTAACACTGTTTAACACTGTTTGCCTCTGCTTGCCTCTGTTTAACTCTGTTTGCCTCTGTTCAACACTGTTTGCCTCTGTTTAACACTGTTTAACGCTGTTTGCCTCTGTTTGCCTCTGTTTGCCTCTGCTTGCCTCTGTTTGCCTCTGCTTGCCTCTGCTTGCCTCTGTTTAACACTGCTTATCCCTGTTTGCCTCTTTTTCACCCTGTTTGCCTCTGTTTAACACTGTTTGTCTCTGTTTAACACTGTTTCCCTCTTTTTAACACGGTTTGCCTCTGTTTCCATCTGTTTGCCTCTGTTTAACTCTGTTTCACTCTGTTTGCCTCTGTTTGACTCTGTTTCACTCTGTTTGCCTCTGTTTCTCTTTGTTTAACTCTGTTTGCCTACGTTTAACACTGTTTGCCTCTGTTTAACACTGTTTGCCTCTGTTTGCCTCTGATTGCCTCTGTTTGCCTCTGCTTATCTCGTTTAACACTGTTTGCCTCTGTTTAACACTGCTTGCCTCTGTTTAACACTGTTTGCCTCTGTTTAACACTGCCTGCCTCTGTTTAACACTGTTTGCCTCTGTTTGCCTCTGTTTCACTCTGTTTGCCTCTGTTTCACTCTGTTTGCCTCTGTTTCACTCCGTTTGCCTCTGTTTGCCTCTGTTTGCCTCTGTTTATCACTGTTTAACACTGTTTAACCCTGTTTGCATCTGTTTAACCCTGTTTGCCTCCGTTTGCCACAATTTAACCCTGTTTGCCTCTGTGTAACTCTGTTTGCCTATGTTTAACTCTGTTTGCCTCTGTTTAACTCTGTTTGCCTCTGTTTAACTTTGTTTAACTCTGTTTGCCTCTGTTTAACTCTGCTTAACTCTGTTTGCCTCTGTTTCACTCTTTTTGCCTCTGTGTAAGTCTGTTTGCCTTTCAGTCTGCCTGTGTTTCACTCTGTTTGCCTCTGTTTCACTCTGTTTGCCTCTGTTTCACTCCATTTGCCTCTGTTTGCCTCTGTGCCTCTGTTTGCCTCTGCTGGCCTCTTTTTGCCTCTGTTTGCCTCTGTTTGCCTCTGTTTGCCTCTGTTTGCTTCTGTGCCTCTGTTTGCCTCTGCTTGCCTCTTTTTGCCTCTGTTTGCCTCTGCTTGCCTCTGTTTATCACGGTTTAACCCTGTTTGCCTCTGTTTAACACAGTTTGCCTCTGTTTATCACTGTTTGCCTCTGTTTAACACTGTTTGCCTCTGTTTAAAACTGTTTGCCTCTGTTTAAAAACTGTTTGCGGCTGCTTAACACTGTTTACCTCTGTTTGCCTTTGTTAAACAATGTTTGCCTCTGTTTAACACTGTTTACCTCTGTTTGCCTTTGTTTAGCTCCATTCCAATCTGTCTAACTCTGATTGCCTCTGTTTCACTCTGCTTCAATCTGTTTCCCTCTGTTTCTCTCTATTTGCCTCTGTTTGCCTCTGTTTCAATCTGTTCGCCTCTGTTTGCCTCTGGTTGCTTCTGTTTGCCTCTGTTTGCCTCTTTTTGCCTCTGTTTAACTCTGTTTAACTCTGTTTGCGTCTGTTTAACCCTGTTTGCGTCTGTTTAACCCTGTTTGCGTCTATTTAACAATGTTTGCCTCTGTTTAACTCAGTTTGCCTGTGTTTAACAGTGTTTGCCTCTGTTTAACAGTGTTTGCCTCTGTTTAACACTTATTGCCTCTGTATAACACTGTTTGCCTCTGTTTAACACTGTTTGCCTCTGTTTAACACTGTTTGCCTCTGCTTAACACTGTTTCACTCTGTTTAACACTGTTTGCCTCTGTTGAACACTGTTTGCCTCTGTTTAACACTGTTTGCCTCTGTTTAACACTGCCTGCCTCTGTTTAACACTGTTTGCCTCTGTTTGCCTCTGTTTCACTCTGTTTGCCTCTGTTTCACTCTGTTTGCCTCTGTTTCACTCCGTTTGCCTCTGTTTGCCTCTGTTTGCCTCTGTTTATCACTGTTTAACACTGTTTAACCCTGTTTGCATCTGTTTAACCCTGTTTGCCTCCGTTTGCCACAATTTAACCCTGTTTGCCTCTGTGTAACTCTGTTTGCCTATGTTTAACTCTGTTTGCCTCTGTTTAACTCTGTTTGCCTCTGTTTAACTTTGTTTAACTCTGTTTGCCTCTGTTTAACTCTGCTTAACTCTGTTTGCCTCTGTTTCACTCTTTTTGCCTCTGTGTAAGTCTGTTTGCCTTTCAGTCTGCCTGTGTTTCATTCTGTTTGCCTCTGTTTCACTCTGTTTGCCTCTGTTTCACTCTGTTTGCCTCTGTTTCACTCCATTTGCCTCTGTTTGCCTCTGTTTGCCTCTGTTTGCCTCTGTTTATCACTGTTTAACACTGTTTAACCCTGTTTGCATCTGTTTAACCCTGTTTGCCTCTGTTTGCCACAATTTAACCCTGTTTGCCTCTGTGTAACTCTGTTTGCCTATGTTTAACTCTGTTTGCCTCTGTTTAACTCTGTCTGCCTCTGTTTAACTTGTTTAACTCTGTTTGCCTCTGTTTAACTCTGCTTAACTCTGTTTGCCTCTGCTTCACTCTTTTTGCCTCTGTGTAAGTCTGCTTGCCTTTCAGTCTGCCTCTGTTTCATTCTGTTTGTTTCTGTTTCACTCTGTTTGCCTCTGTTTCACTCTGTTTGCCTCTGTTTCACTCCGTTTGCCTCTGTTTCAGTCTGCTTGCCTCTGTTTAACTCTGTTAACTCTGTTTAAGTCTGTTTGCCTCTGTGCCTCTGTTTGCCTCTGCTGGCCTCTTTTTGCCTCTGTTTGCCTCTGTTTGCCTCTGTTTGCCTCTGTTTGCTTCTGTGCCTCTGTTTGCCTCTGCTTGCCTCTTTTTGCCTCTGTTTGCCTCTGCTTGCCTCTGTTTATCACGGTTTAACCCTGTTTGCCTCTGTTTAACACAGTTTGCCTCTGTTTATCACTGTTTGCCTCTGTTTAACACTGTTTGCCTCTGTTTAAAACTGTTTGCCTCTGTTTAAAACTGTTTGCGGCTGCTTAACACTGTTTACCTCTGTTTGCCTTTGTTAAACAATGTTTGCCTCTGTTTAACACTGTTTACCTCTGTTTGCCTTTGTTTAGCTCCATTCCAATCTGTCTAACTCTGATTGCCTCTGTTTCACTCTGCTTCAATCTGTTTCCCTCTGTTTCTCTCTATTTGCCTCTGTTTGCCTCTGTTTCAATCTGTTCGCCTCTGTTTGCCTCTGGTTGCTTCTGTTTGCCTCTGTTTGCCTCTTTTTGCCTCTGTTTAACTCTGTTTAACTCTGTTTGCGTCTGTTTAACCCTGTTTGCGTCTATTTAACAATGTTTGCCTCTGTTTAACTCAGTTTGCCTGTGTTTAACAGTGTTTGCCTCTGTTTAACAGTGTTTGCCACTGTTTAACACTTATTGCCTCTGTATAACACTGTTTGCCTCTGTTTAACACTGTTTGCCTCTGTTTAACACTGTTTGCCTCTGCTTAACACTGTTTCACTCTGTTTAACACTGTTTGCCTCTGTTGAACACTGTTTGCCTCTGTTTAACACTGTTTGCCTCTGTTTAACACTGCCTGCCTCTGTTTAACACTGTTTGCCTCTGTTTGCCTCTGTTTCACTCTGTTTGCCTCTGTTTCACTCTGTTTGCCTCTGTTTCACCTCCGTTTGCCTCTGTTTGCCTCTGTTTGCCTCTGTTTATCACTGTTTAACACTGTTTAACCCTGTTTGCATCTGTTTAACCCTGTTTGCCTCCGTTTGCCACAATTTAACCCTGTTTGCCTCTGTGTAACTCTGTTTGCCTATGTTTAACTCTGTTTGCCTCTGTTTAACTCTGTTTGCCTCTGTTTAACTTTGTTTAACTCTGTTTGCCTCTGTTTAACTCTGCTTAACTCTGTTTGCCTCTGTTTCACTCTTTTTGCCTCTGTGTAAGTCTGTTTGCCTTTCAGTCTGCCTGTGTTTCATTCTGTTTGCCTCTGTTTCACTCTGTTTGCCTCTGTTTCACTCTGTTTGCCTCTGTTTCACTCCATTTGCCTCTGTTTGCCTCTGTTTGCCTCTGTTTGCCTCTGTTTATCACTGTTTAACACTGTTTAACCCTGTTTGCATCTGTTTAACCCTGTTTGCCTCTGTTTGCCACAATTTAACCCTGTTTGCCTCTGTGTAACTCTGTTTGCCTATGTTTAACTCTGTTTGCCTCTGTTTAACTCTGTCTGCCTCTGTTTAACTTTGTTTAACTCTGTTTGCCTCTGTTTAACTCTGCTTAACTCTGTTTGCCTCTGCTTCACTCTTTTTGCCTCTGTGTAAGTCTGCTTGCCTTTCAGTCTGCCTCTGTTTCATTCTGTTTGTTTCTGTTTCACTCTGTTTGCCTCTGTTTCACTCTGTTTGCCTCTGTTTCACTCCGTTTGCCTCTGTTTGCCTCTGTTTGCCTCTGTTTGCCTCTGTTTATCACTGTTTAACACTGTTTAACCCTGTTTGCATCTGTTTAACCCTGTTTGCCTCTGTTTGCCACAATTTAACCCTGTTTGCCTCTGTGTAACTCTGTTTGCCTATGTTTAACTCTGTTTGCCTCTGTTTAACTCTGTTTGCCTCTGTTTAACTTTGTTTAACTCTGTTTGCCTCTGTTTAACTCTGCTTAACTCTGTTTGCCTCTGTTTCACTCTTTTTGCCTCTGTGTAAGTCTGTTTGCCTTTCAGTCTGCCTCTGTTTCATTCTGTTTGCCTCTGTTTCAGTCTGTTTGCCTCTGTTTCAGTCTGTTTGCCTCTGTTTCATCTGTTTGCCTCTGTTTCAGTCTGCTTGCCTCTGTTTAACTCTGTTAACTCTGTTTAAGTCTGTTTGCCTCTGTGCCTCTGTTTGCCTCTGCTGGCCTCTTTTTGCCTCTGTTTGCCTCTGTTTGCCTCTGTTTGCCTCTGTTTGCTTCTGTGCCTCTGTTTGCCTCTGCTTGCCTCTTTTTGCCTCTGTTTGCCTCTGCTTGCCTCTGTTTATCACGGTTTAACCCTGTTTGCCTCTGTTTAACACAGTTTGCCTCTGTTTATCACTGTTTGCCTCTGTTTAACACTGTTTGCCTCTGTTTAAAACTGTTTGCCTCTGTTTAAAACTGTTTGCGGCTGCTTAACACTGTTTACCTCTGTTTGCCTTTGTTAAACAATGTTTGCCTCTGTTTAACACTGTTTACCTCTGTTTGCCTTTGTTTAGCTCCATTCCAATCTGTCTAACTCTGATTGCCTCTGTTTCACTCTGCTTCAATCTGTTTCCCTCTGTTTCTCTCTATTTGCCTCTGTTTGCCTCTGTTTCAATCTGTTCGCCTCTGTTTGCCTCTGGTTGCTTCTGTTTGCCTCTGTTTGCCTCTTTTTGCCTCTGTTTAACTCTGTTTAACTCTGTTTGCGTCTGTTTAACCCTGTTTGCGTCTATTTAACAATGTTTGCCTCTGTTTAACTCAGTTTGCCTGTGTTTAACAGTGTTTGCCTCTGTTTAACAGTGTTTGCCACTGTTTAACACTTATTGCCTCTGTATAACACTGTTTGCCTCTGTTTAACACTGTTTGCCTCTGTTTAACACTGTTTGCCTCTGCTTAACACTGTTTCACTCTGTTTAACACTGTTTGCCTCTGTTGAACACTGTTTGCCTCTGTTTAACACTGTTTGCCTCTGTTTAACACTGCCTGCCTCTGTTTAACACTGTTTGCCTCTGTTTGCCTCTGTTTCACTCTGTTTGCCTCTGTTTCACTCTGTTTGCCTCTGTTTCACTCCGTTTGCCTCTGTTTGCCTCTGTTTGCCTCTGTTTATCACTGTTTAACACTGTTTAACCCTGTTTGCATCTGTTTAACCCTGTTTGCCTCCGTTTGCCACAATTTAACCCTGTTTGCCTCTGTGTAACTCTGTTTGCCTATGTTTAACTCTGTTTGCCTCTGTTTAACTCTGTTTGCCTCTGTTTAACTTTGTTTAACTCTGTTTGCCTCTGTTTAACTCTGCTTAACTCTGTTTGCCTCTGTTTCACTCTTTTTGCCTCTGTGTAAGTCTGTTTGCCTTTCAGTCTGCCTGTGTTTCATTCTGTTTGCCTCTGTTTCACTCTGTTTGCCTCTGTTTCACTCTGTTTGCCTCTGTTTCACTCCATTTGCCTCTGTTTGCCTCTGTTTGCCTCTGTTTGCCTCTGTTTATCACTGTTTAACACTGTTTAACCCTGTTTGCATCTGTTTAACCCTGTTTGCCTCTGTTTGCCACAATTTAACCCTGTTTGCCTCTGTGTAACTCTGTTTGCCTATGTTTAACTCTGTTTGCCTCTGTTTAACTCTGTTTGCCTCTGTTTAACTTTGTTTAACTCTGTTTGCCTCTGTTTAACTCTGCTTAACTCTGTTTGCCTCTGTTTCACTCTTTTTGCCTCTGTGTAAGTCTGTTTGCCTTTCAGTCTGCCTCTGTTTCATTCTGTTTGCCTCTGTTTCAGTCTGTTTGCCTCTGTTTCAGTCTGTTTGCCTCTGTTTCATCTGTTTGCCTCTGTTTCAGTCTGCTTGCCTCTGTTTAACTCTGTTAACTCTGTTTAAGTCTGTTTGCCTCTGTGCCTCTGTTTGCCTCTGCTGGCCTCTTTTTGCCTCTGTTTGCCTCTGTTTGCCTCTGTTTGCCTCTGTTTGCTTCTGTGCCTCTGTTTGCCTCTGCTTGCCTCTTTTTGCCTCTGTTTGCCTCTGCTTGCCTCTGTTTATCACGGTTTAACCCTGTTTGCCTCTGTTTAACACAGTTTGCCTCTGTTTATCACTGTTTGCCTCTGTTTAACACTGTTTGCCTCTGTTTAAAACTGTTTGCCTCTGTTTAAAACTGTTTGCGGCTGCTTAACACTGTTTACCTCTGTTTGCCTTTGTTAAACAATGTTTGCCTCTGTTTAACACTGTTTACCTCTGTTTGCCTTTGTTTAGCTCCATTCCAATCTGTCTAACTCTGATTGCCTCTGTTTCACTCTGCTTCAATCTGTTTCCCTCTGTTTCTCTCTATTTGCCTCTGTTTGCCTCTGTTTCAATCTGTTCGCCTCTGTTTGCCTCTGGTTGCTTCTGTTTGCCTCTGTTTGCCTCTTTTTGCCTCTGTTTAACTCTGTTTAACTCTGTTTGCGTCTGTTTAACCCTGTTTGCGTCTATTTAACAATGTTTGCCTCTGTTTAACTCAGTTTGCCTGTGTTTAACAGTGTTTGCCTCTGTTTAACAGTGTTTGCCACTGTTTAACACTTATTGCCTCTGTATAACACTGTTTGCCTCTGTTTAACACTGTTTGCCTCTGTTTAACACTGTTTCCCTCTGCTTAACACTGTTTCACTCTGTTTAACACTGTTTGCCTCTGTTGAACACTGTTTGCCTCTGTTTAACACTGTTTGCCTCTGTTTAACACTGCCTGCCTCTGTTTAACACTGTTTGCCTCTGTTTGCCTCTGTTTCACTCTGTTTGCCTCTGTTTCACTCTGTTTGCCTCTGTTTCACTCCGTTTGCCTCTGTTTGCCTCTGTTTGCCTCTGTTTATCACTGTTTAACACTGTTTAACCCTGTTTGCATCTGTTTAACCCTGTTTGCCTCCGTTTGCCACAATTTAACCCTGTTTGCCTCTGTGTAACTCTGTTTGCCTATGTTTAACTCTGTTTGCCTCTGTTTAACTCTGTTTGCCTCTGTTTAACTTTGTTTAACTCTGTTTGCCTCTGTTTAACTCTGCTTAACTCTGTTTGCCTCTGTTTCACTCTTTTTGCCTCTGTGTAAGTCTGTTTGCCTTTCAGTCTGCCTGTGTTTCATTCTGTTTGCCTCTGTTTCACTCTGTTTGCCTCTGTTTCACTCTGTTTGCCTCTGTTTCACTCCATTTGCCTCTGTTTGCCTCTGTTTGCCTCTGTTTGCCTCTGTTTATCACTGTTTAACACTGTTTAACCCTGTTTGCATCTGTTTAACCCTGTTTGCCTCTGTTTGCCACAATTTAACCCTGTTTGCCTCTGTGTAACTCTGTTTGCCTATGTTTAACTCTGTTTGCCTCTGTTTAACTCTGTCTGCATCTGTTTAACTTTGTTTAACTCTGTTTGCCTCTGTTTAACTCTGCTTAACTCTGTTTGCCTCTGCTTCACTCTTTTTGCCTCTGTGTAAGTCTGCTTGCCTTTCAGTCTGCCTCTGTTTCATTCTGTTTGTTTCTGTTTCACTCTGTTTGCCTCTGTTTCACTCTGTTTGCCTCTGTTTCACTCCGTTTGCCTCTGTTTGCCTCTGTTTGCCTCTGTTTGCCTCTGTTTATCACTGTTTAACACTGTTTAACCCTGTTTGCATCAGTTTAACCCTGTTTGCCTCTGTTTGCCACAATTTAACCCTGTTTGCCTCTGTGTAACTCTGTTTGCCTATGTTTAACTCTGTTTGCCTCTGTTTAACTCTGTTTGCCTCTGTTTAACTTTGTTTAACTCTGTTTGCCTCTGTTTAACTCTGCTTAACTCTGTTTGCCTCTGTTTCACTCTTTTTGCCTCTGTGTAAGTCTGTTTGCCTTTCAGTCTGCCTCTGTTTCATTCTGTTTGCCTCTGTTTCAGTCTGTTTGCCTCTGTTTCAGTCTGTTTGCCTCTGTTTCATCTGTTTGCCTCTGTTTCAGTCTGCTTGCCTCTGTTTAACTCTGTTAACTCTGTTTAAGTCTGTTTGCCTCTGTGCCTCTGTTTGCCTCTGCTGGCCTCTTTTTGCCTCTGTTTGCCTCTGTTTGCCTCTGTTTGCCTCTGTTTGCTTCTGTGCCTCTGTTTGCCTCTGCTTGCCTCTTTTTGCCTCTGTTTGCCTCTGCTTGCCTCTGTTTATCACGGTTTAACCCTGTTTGCCTCTGTTTAACACAGTTTGCCTCTGTTTATCACTGTTTGCCTCTGTTTAACACTGTTTGCCTCTGTTTAAAACTGTTTGCCTCTGTTTAAAACTGTTTGCGGCTGCTTAACACTGTTTACCTCTGTTTGCCTTTGTTAAACAATGTTTGCCTCTGTTTAACACTGTTTACCTCTGTTTGCCTTTGTTTAGCTCCATTCCAATCTGTCTAACTCTGATTGCCTCTGTTTCACTCTGCTTCAATCTGTTTCCCTCTGTTTCTCTCTATTTGCCTCTGTTTGCCTCTGTTTCAATCTGTTCGCCTCTGTTTGCCTCTGTTTGCTTCTGTTTGCCTCTGTTTGCCTCTTTTTGCCTCTGTTTAACTCTGTTTAACTCTGTTTGCGTCTGTTTAACCCTGTTTGCGTCTGTTTAACCCTGTTTGCGTCTATTTAACAATGTTTGCCTCTGTTTAACTCAGTTTGCCTGTGTTTAACAGTGTTTGCCTCTGTTTAACAGTGTTTGCCTCTGTTTAACACTTATTGCCTCTGTATAACACTGTTTGCCTCTGTTTAACACTGTTTGCCTCTGTTTAACACTGTTTGCCTCTGCTTAACACTGTTTCACTCTGTTTAACACTGTTTGCCTCTGTTGAACACTGTTTGCCTCTGTTTAACACTGTTTGCCTCTGTTTAACACTGCCTGCCTCTGTTTAACACTGTTTGCCTCTGTTTGCCTCTGTTTCACTCTGTTTGCCTCTGTTTCACTCTGTTTGCCTCTGTTTCACTCCGTTTGCCTCTGTTTGCCTCTGTTTGCCTCTGTTTATCACTGTTTAACACTGTTTAACCCTGTTTGCATCTGTTTAACCCTCTTTGCCTCTGTTTGCCACAATTTAACCCTGTTTGCCTCTGTGTAACTCTGTTCGCCTATGTTTAACTCTGTTTGCCTCTGTTTAACTCTGTTTGCCTCTGTTTAACTTTGTTTAACTCTGTTTGCCTCTGTTTAACTCTGCTTAACTCTGTTTGCCTCTGTTTCACTCTTTTTGCCTCTGTGTAAGTCTGTTTGCCTTTCAGTCTGCCTGTGTTTCATTCTGTTTGCCTCTGTTTCATTCTGTTTGCATCTGTTTCACTCTGTTTGCCTCTGTTTCACTCCATTTGCCTCTGTTTGCCTCTGTTTGCCTCTGTTTATCACTGTTTAACACTGTTTAACCCTATTTGCATCTGTTTAACCCTGTTTGCCTCTGTTTGCCACAATTTAACCCTGTTTGCCTCTGTGTAACTCTGTTTGCCTATGTTTAACTCTGTTTGCCTCTGTTTAACTCTGTCTGCCTCTGTTTAACTTTGTTTAACTCTGTTTGCCTCTGTTTAACTCTGCTTAACTCTGTTTGCCTCTGTTTCACTCTTTTTGCCTCTGTGTAAGTCTGCTTGCCTTTCAGTCTGCCTCTGTTTCATTCTGTTTGTTTCTGTTTCACTCTGTTTGCCTCTGTTTCACTCTGTTTGCCTCTGTTTCACTCTGTTTGCCTCTGTTCGCCTCTGTTTGCCTCTGTTTATCGCTGTTTAACACTGTTTAACCCTGTTTGCATCTGTTTAACCCTGTTTGCCTCTGTTTGCCACAATTTAACCCTGTTTGCCTCTGTGTAACTCTGTTTGCCTATGTTTAACTCTGTTTGCCTCTGTTTAACTCTGTTTGCCTCTGTTTAACTTTGTTTAACTCTGTTTGCCTCTGTTTAACTCTGCTTAACTCTGTTTGCCTCTGTTTCACTCTTTTTGCCTCTGTGTAAGTCTGTTTGCCTTTCAGTCTGCCTCTGTTTCATTCTGTTTGCCTCTGTTTCAGTCTGTTTGCCTCTGTTTCAGTCTGTTTGCCTCTGTTTCATCTGTTTGCCTCTGTTTCAGTCTGCTTGCCTCTGTTTAACTCTGTTAACTCTGTTTAAGTCTGTTTGCCTCTGTGCCTCTGTTTGCCTCTGCTGGCCTCTTTTTGCCTCTGTTTGCCTCTGTTTGCCTCTCTTTGCCTCCGTTTGCTTCTGTGCCTCTGTTTGCCTCTGCTTGCCTCTTTTTGCCTCTGTTTGCCTCTGCTTGCCTCTGTTTATCACGGTTTAACCCTGTTTGCCTCTGTTTAACACAGTTTGCCTCTATTTATCACTGCTTGCCTCTGTTTAACACTGTTTGCCTCTGTTTAACACTGTTTGCCTCTGTTTCACAATGTTTAAGGCTGTTTGCCTCTGTTTAAAACTGTTTGCCTCTGTTTAAAACTGTTTGCGGCTGCTTAACACTGTTTACCTCTGTTTGCCTTTGTTAAACAATGTTTGCCTCTGTTTAACACTGTTTACCTCTGTTTGCCTTTGTTTAGCTCCATTCCAATCTGTCTAACTCTGATTGCCTCTGTTTCACTCTGCTTCAATCTGTTTCCCTCTGTTTCTCTCTATTTGCCTCTGTTTGCCTCTGTTTCAATCTGTTCGCCTCTGTTTGCCTCTGTTTGCTTCTGTTTGCCTCTGTTTGCCTCTTTTTGCCTCTGTTTAACTCTGTTTAACTCTGTTTGCGTCTGTTTAACCCTGTTTGCGTCTATTTAACAATGTTTGCCTCTGTTTAACTCAGTTTGCCTGTGTTTAACAGTGTTTGCCTCTGTTTAACAGTGTTTGCCTCTGTTTAACACTTATTGCCTCTGTATCACACTGTTTGCCTCTGTTTAACACTGTTTGCCTCTGTTTAACACTGTTTGCCTCTGCTTAACACTGTTTCACTCTGTTTAACACTGTTTGCCTCTGTTGAACACTGTTTGCCTCTGTTTAACACTGTTTGCCTCTGGTTAACACTGTTTGCCTCTGTTTAACACTGTCTGACTCTGGCTGACACTCTTTGCCTCAGTTTAACTCTGTTTGCCTCTGTTTAACACTGTTTGCCTCTGTTTAACACTGTATGCCACTGTTTAACACTGTTTGCCTCTATTTAACTCTGCTTGCCTCTGTTTAACACTGTTTGCCTCTGTTCAACACTGTTTGCCTCTGTTTGCCTCTGTTTAACTCAATTTGCCTCTGTTTAACACTGTTTGCCTCTGTTTAACACTGTATGCCACTGTTTAACACTGTTTGCCTCTATTTAACACTGTTTGCCTCTGTTTAACACTGTTTGCCTCTGTTTATCACTGTTTGCCTCTTTTTGCCTCTGTTTAACTCAATTTGCCTCTGTTTAACACTGTTTGTCTCTGTTTAACACTGTTTAACACTGTTTGCCTCTGCTTGCCTCTGTTTAACTCTGTTTGCCTCTGTTCAACACTGTTTGCCTCTGTTTAACACTGTTTAACGCTGTTTGCCTCTGTTTGCCTCTGCTTGCCTCTGTTTGCCTCTGCTTGCCTCTGCTTGCCTCTGTTTAACACTGCTTATCCCTGTTTGCCTCTTTTTCACCCTGTTTGCCTCTGTTTAACACTGTTTGTCTCTGTTTAACACTGTTTGCCTCTGTTTAACACTGTATGCCACTGTTTAACACTGTTTGCCTCTATTTAACTCTGCTTGCCTCTGTTTAACACTGTTTGCCTCTGTTCAACACTGTTTGCCTCTGTTTGCCTCTGTTTAACTCAATTTGCCTCTGTTTAACACTGTTTGCCTCTGTTTAACACTGTATGCCACTGTTTAACACTGTTTGCCTCTATTTAACACTGTTTGCCTCTGTTTAACACTGTTTGCCTCTGTTTATCACTGTTTGCCTCTTTCTGCCTCTGTTTAACTCAATTTGCCTCTGTTTAACACTGTTTGTCTCTGTTTAACACTGTTTAACACTGTTTGCCTCTGCTTGCCTCTGTTTAACTCTGTTTGCCTCTGTTCAACACTGTTTGCCTCTGTTTAACACTGTTTAACGCTGTTTGCCTCTGTTTGCCTCTGTTTGCCTCTGCTTGCCTCTGTTTGCCTCTGCTTGCCTCTGCTTGCCTCTGTTTAACACTGCTTATCCCTGTTTGCCTCTTTTTCACCCTGTTTGCCTCTGTTTAACACTGTTTGTCTCTGTTTAACACTGTTTCCCTCTTTTTAACACGGTTTGCCTCTGTTTCCATCTGTTTGCCTCTGTTTAACTCTGTTTCACTCTGTTTGCCTCTGTTTGACTCTGTTTCACTCTGTTTGCCTCTGTTTCCCTTTGTTTAACTCTGTTTGCCTACGTTTAACACTGTTTGCCTCTGTTTAACACTGTTTGCCTCTGTTTGCCTCTGATTGCCTCTGTTTGCCTCTGCTTATCTCATTTAACACTGTTTGCCTCTGTTTAACACTGCTTGCCTCTGTTTAACACTGTTTGCCTCTGTTTAACACTGCCTGCCTCTGTTTAACACTGTTTGCCTCTGTTTGCCTCTGTTTCACTCTGTTTGCCTCTGTTTCACTCTGTTTGCCTCTGTTTCACTCCGTTTGCCTCTGTTTGCCTCTGTTTGCCTCTGTTTATCACTGTTTAACACTGTTTAACCCTGTTTGCATCTGTTTAACCCTGTTTGCCTCCGTTTGCCACAATTTAACCCTGTTTGCCTCTGTGTAACTCTGTTTGCCTATGTTTAACTCTGTTTGCCTCTGTTTAACTCTGTTTGCCTCTGTTTAACTTTGTTTAACTCTGTTTGCCTCTGTTTAACTCTGCTTAACTCTGTTTGCCTCTGTTTCACTCTTTTTGCCTCTGTGTAAGACTGTTTGCCTTTCAGTCTGCCTGTGTTTCATTCTGTTTGCCTCTGTTTCACTCTGTTTGCCTCTGTTTCACTCTGTTTGCCTCTGTTTCACTCCATTTGCCTCTGTTTGCCTCTGTTTGCCTCTGTTTGCCTCTGTTTATCACTGTTTAACACTGTTTAACCCTGTTTGCATCTGTTTAACCCTCTTTGCCTCTGTTTGCCACAATTTAACCCTGTTTGCCTCTGTGTAACTCTGTTTGCCTATGTTTAACTCTGTTTGCCTCTGTTTAACTCTGTCTGCCTCTGTTTAACTTTGTTTAACTCTGTTTGCCTCTGTTTAACTCTGCTTAACTCTGTTTGCCTCTGCTTCACTCTTTTTGCCTCTGTGTAAGTCTGCTTGCCTTTCAGTCTGCCTCTGTTTCATTCTGTTTGCCTCTGTTTCACTCTGTTTGCCTCTGTTTCACTCTGTTTGCCTCTGTTTCACTCCGTTTGCCTCTGTTTGCCTCTGTTTGCCTCTGTTTGCCTCTGTTTATCACTGTTTAACACTGTTTAACCCTGTTTGCATCTGTTTAACCCTGTTTGCCTCTGTTTGCCACAATTTAACCCTGTTTGCCTCTGTGTAACTCTGTTTGCCTATGTTTAACTCTGTTTGCCTCTGTTTAACTCTGTTTGCCTCTGTTTAACTTTGTTTAACTCTGTTTGCCTCTGTTTAACACTGTTTGCCTCTGTTTAACACTTTATGCCACTGTTTAACACTGTTTGCCTCTATTTAACTCTGCTTGCCTCTGTTTAACACTGTTTGCCTCTGTTCAACACTGTTTGCCTCTGTTTGCCTCTCTTTAACTCAATTTGCCTCTGTTTAACACTGTTTGCCTCTGTTTAACACTGTTTAACACTGTTTGCCTCTGTTTGCCTCTGTTTCACTCTGTTTGCCTCTGTTCAACACTGTTTGCCTCTGTTTAACACTGTTTAACACTGTTTGCCTCAGTTTGCCTCTGTTTGCCTCTGTTTGCCTCTGTTTGCCTCTGCTTGCCTCTGCTTGCCTCTGTTTAACACTGCCTATCCCTGTCTGACTCTGGCTAACACTGCTTGCCTCTGTTTAACTCTGTTTGCCTCTGTTTAACACTGCTTGCCTCTGCTTATCTCGGCTTGCCTCTGTTTCACTCTGTTTGCCTCTGTTTCACTCTGTTTGCCTCTGTTTCGTTCTGTTTGCCTCAGTTTGTCTCTGTTTAAGTCTGTTTAACTCTGTTTAAGTCTGTTTAACTCTGTTTGCCTCTGTTTCACTCTTTTTGCCTCTGTGTAGTCAGTTTGCCTTTCAGTCTGTTTGCCTCTGTTTCATTCTGTTTGCCTGTGTTTCCATCTGTTTCCCTCTGTTTCAGTCTGTTTGCCTCTGTTTAAGTCTGTTTGCCTCTGTTACTGTCTTTTTGCCTCTGTTTATCTCTGTTAACTCTGTTTAAGTCCGTTTTCCTCTGTTTACCTCTGTTTGCCTCTGTTTGCCTATGTGCCTCTGTTTGCCTCTGCTTGCCTCTGTTTGCCTCTGCTTTCCTCTGTTTAACACTGTTTAACCCTGTTTGCCTCTGTTTAACACAGTTTGCCTCTGTTTATCACTGTTTGCCTCTGTTTATCACTGTTTGCCTCTGTTTAACACTGTTTGCCTCTGTTTAACACTGTTTGCCTCTGTTCAACACTGTTTGCCTCTGTTTGCCTCTGTTTAACTCAATTTGCCTCTGTTTAGCACTGTTTGCCTCTGTTTCACAATGTTTAACTCTGTTTGTTTCTGTTTAAAACTGTTTGCCTCTGTTTAACACTGTTTGCGACTGCTTAACAATGTTTTCCTCTGTTTGCGTTTGTTTAACAATGTTTGCCTCTGTTTAACAATGTTTACCTCTGTTTGGCTCTGTTTGCCTATGTGCCTCTGTTTGCCTCTCCTTGCCTCTGCTTTCCTCTGTTTAACACTGTTTCACCCTGTTTGCCTCTGTTTAACTCTGTATATCTCTGTTTGCGTCTGTTTAACCCTGTTTGCGTCTATTTAACACTGTTTGCCTCTTTTTAAGTCTGTTTGCCTGTGTTTAGCAGTGTTTGCCTCTGTTTAACACTGTTTGCCTCTGTATAACACTGTTTGCCTCTGTCTAACACGGTTTGCCTCTGTTTAACACTGTTTGCCTCTGTTTATCACTGTTTGCCTCTGTTTGCCTCTGTTTAACTCAATTTGCCTCTGTTTAACACTGTTTGTCTCTGTTTAACACTGTTTAACACTGTTTGCCTCTGCTTGCCTCTGTTTAACTCAGTTTGCCTCTGTTCAACACTGTTTGCCTCTGTTTAACACTGTTGAACGCTGTTTGCCTCTGTTTGCCTCTGCTGCCTCTGCTTACCTCTGTTTGCCTCTGATTGCCTCTGCTTGCCTCTGTTTAACACTGCTTATCCCTGTTTGCCTCTGTTTAACCCTGTTTGCCTCTGTTTAACGCTGTTTGCCTCTGTTTAACACTGTTTGCCTCTCTCTAACACGGTTTGCCTCTGTTTCCATCTGTTTGCCTCTGTTTAACTCGGTTTCACTCTGTTTGCCTCTGTTTCACTCTGTTTGCCTCTGTTTCACTCTGTTTGCCTCAGTTTCCCTTTGTTTAACTCTGTTTGCCTACGTTTAACACTGTTTGCCTCTGTTTAACCCTCTTTGCCTCTGTTTGCCTTTGTTTGCCTCTGTTTGCCTCTGCTTATCTCGTTTAACACTGTTTGCCTCTGCTTAACACTGCTTGCCTCTGTTTAACACTGTTTGCCTCTGTTTAACTCTGCTTAACTCTGTTTGCCTCTGCTTCACTCTTTTTGCCTCTGTGTAAGTCTGCTTGCCTTTCAGTCTGCCTCTGTTTCATTCTGTTTGCCTCTGTTTCACTCTGTTTGCCTCTGTTTCACTCTGTTTGCCTCTGTTTCACTCCGTTTGCCTCTGTTTCACTCTGTTTGCCTCTGTTTGCCTCTGTTTATCACTGTTTAACACTGTTTAACCCTGTTTGCATCTGTTTAACCCTGTTTGCCTCTGTTTGCCACAATTTAACCCTGTTTGCCTCTGTGTAACTCTGTTTGCCTATGTTTAACTCTGTTTGCCTCTGTTTAACTCTGTTTGCCTCTGTTTAACTTTGTTTAACTCTGTTTGCCTCTGTTTAACTCTGCTTAACTCTGTTTGCCTCTGTTTCACTCTTTTTGCCTCTGTGTAAGTCTGTTTGCCTTTCAGTCTGCCTCTGTTTCATTCTGTTTGCCTCTGTTTCAGTCTGTTTGCCTCTGTTTCAGTCTGTTTGCCTCTGTTTCATCTGTTTGCCTCTGTTTCAGTCTGCTTGCCTCTGTTTAACTCTGTTAACTCTGTTTAAGTCTGTTTGCCTCTGTGCCTCTGTTTGCCTCTGCTGGCCTCTTTTTGCCTCTGTTTGCCTCTGTTTGCCTCTGTTTGCCTCCGTTTGCTTCTGTGCCTCTGTTTGCCTCTGCTTGCCTCTTTTTGCCTCTGTTTGCCTCTGCTTGCCTCTGTTTATCACGGTTTAACCCTGTTTGCCTCTGTTTAACACAGTTTGCCTCTATTTATCACTGCTTGCCTCTGTTTAACACTGTTTGCCTCTGTTTAACACTGTTTGCCTCTGTTTCACAATGATTAACGCTGTTTGCCTCTGTTTAAAACTGTTTGCCTCTGTTTAAAACTGTTTGCGGCTGCTTAACACTGTTTACCTCTGTTTGCCTTTGTTAAACAATGTTTGCCTCTGTTTAACACTGTTTACCTCTGTTTGCCTTTGTTTAGCTCCATTCCAATCTGTCTAACTCTGATTGCCTCTGTTTCACTCTGCTTCAATCTGTTTCCCTCTGTTTCTCTCTATTTGCCTCTGTTTGCCTCTGTTTCAATCTGTTCGCCTCTGTTTGCCTCTGTTTGCTTCTGTTTGCCTCTGTTTGCCTCTTTTTGCCTCTGTTTAACTCTGTTTAACTCTGTTTGCGTCTGTTTAACCCTGTTTGCGTCTATTTAACAATGTTTGCCTCTGTTTAACTCAGTTTGCCTGTGTTTAACAGTGTTTGCCTCTGTTTAACAGTGTTTGCCTCTGTTTAACACTTATTGCCTCTGTATAACACTGTTTGCCTCTGTTTAACACTGTTTGCCTCTGTTTAACACTGTTTGCCTCTGCTTAACACTGTTTCACTCTGTTTAACACTGTTTGCCTCTGTTGAACACTGTTTGCCTCTGTTTAACACTGTTTGCCTCTGGTTAACACTGTTTGCCTCTGTTTAACACTGTCTGACTCTGGCTGACACTCTTTGCCTCAGTTTAACTCTGTTTGCCTCTGTTTAACACTGTTTGCCTCTGTTTAACACTGTATGCCACTGTTTAACACTGTTGCCTCTATTTAACTCTGCTTGCCTCTGTTTAACACTGTTTGCCTCTGTTCAACACTGTTTGCCTCTGTTTGCCTCTGTTTAACTCAATTTGCCTCTGTTTAACACTGTTTGCCTCTGTTTAACACTGTATGCCACTGTTTAACACTGTTTGCCTCTATTTAACACTGTTTGCCTCTGTTTAACACTGTTTGCCTCTGTTTATCACTGTTTGCCTCTTTTTGCTCTGTTTAACTCAATTTGCCTCTGTTTAACACTGTTTGTCTCTGTTTAACACTGTTTAACACTGTTTGCCTCTGCTTGCCTCTGTTTAACTCTGTTTGCCTCTGTTCAACACTGTTTGCCTCTGTTTAACACTGTTTAACGCTGTTTGCCTCTGTTTGCCTCTGCTTGCCTCTGTTTGCCTCTGCTTGCCTCTGCTTGCCTCTGTTTAACACTGCTTATCCCTGTTTGCCTCTTTTTCACCCTGTTTGCCTCTGTTTAACACTGTTTGTCTCTGTTTAACACTGTTTGCCTCTGTTTAACACTGTATGCCACTGTTTAACACTGTTTGCCTCTATTTAACTCTGCTTGCCTCTGTTTAACACTGTTTGCCTCTGTTCAACACTGTTTGCCTCTGTTTGCCTCTGTTTAACTCAATTTGCCTCTGTTTAACACTGTTTGCCTCTGTTTAACACTGTATGCCACTGTTTAACACTGTTGCCTCTATTTAACACTGTTTGCCTCTGTTTAACACTGTTTGCCTCTGTTATCACTGTTTGCCTCTTTCTGCCTCTGTTTAACTCAATTTGCCTCTGTTTAACACTGTTTGTCTCTGTTTAACACTGTTTAACACTGTTTGCCTCTGCTTGCCTCTGTTTAACTCTGTTTGCCTCTGTTCAACACTGTTTGCCTCTGTTTAACACTGTTTACGCTGTTTGCCTCTGTTTGCCTCTGCTTGCCTCTGTTTGCCTCTGCTTGCCTCTGCTTGCCTCTGTTTAACACTGCTTATCCCTGTTTGCCTCTTTTTCACCCTGTTTGCCTCTGTTTAACACTGTTTGTCTCTGTTTAACACTGTTTCCCTCTTTTTAACACGGTTTGCCTCTGTTTCCATCTGTTTGCCTCTGTTTAACTCTGTTTCACTCTGTTTGCCTCTGTTTGACTCTGTTTCACTCTGTTTGCCTCTGTTTCCCTTTGTTTAACTCTGTTTGCCTACGTTTAACACTGTTTGCCTCTGTTAACACTGTTTGCCTCTGTTTGCCTCTGATTGCCTCTGTTTGCCTCTGCTTATCTCGTTTAACACTGTTTGCCTCTGTTTAACACTGCTTGCCTCTGTTTAACACTGTTTGCCTCTGTTTAACACTGCCTGCCTCTGTTTAACACTGTTTGCCTCTGTTTGCCTCTGTTTCACTCTGTTTGCCTCTGTTTCACTCTGTTTGCCTCTGTTTCACTCCGTTTGCCTCTGTTTGCCTCTGTTTGCCTCTGTTTATCACTGTTTAACACTGTTTAACCCTGTTTGCATCTGTTTAACCCTGTTTGCCTCCGTTTGCCACAATTTAACCCTGTTTGCCTCTGTGTAACTCTGTTTGCCTATGTTTAACTCTGTTTGCCTCTGTTTAACTCTGTTTGCCTCTGTTTAACTTTGTTTAACTCTGTTTGCCTCTGTTTAACTCTGCTTAACTCTGTTTGCCTCTGTTTCACTCTTTTTGCCTCTGTGTAAGACTGTTTGCCTTTCAGTCTGCCTGTGTTTCATTCTGTTTGCCTCTGTTTCACTCTGTTTGCCTCTGTTTCACTCTGTTTGCCTCTGTTTCACTCCATTTGCCTCTGTTTGCCTCTGTTTGCCTCTGTTTGCCTCTGTTTATCACTGTTTAACACTGTTTAACCTGTTTGCATCTGTTTAACCCTCTTTGCCTCTGTTTGCCACAATTTAACCCTGTTTGCCTCTGTGTAACTCTGTTTGCCTATGTTTAACTCTGTTTGCCTCTGTTTAACTCTGTCTGCCTCTGTTTAACTTTGTTTAACTCTGTTTGCCTCTGTTTAACTCTGCTTAACTCTGTTTGCCTCTGCTTCACTCTTTTTGCCTCTGTGTAAGTCTGCTTGCCTTTCAGTCTGCCTCTGTTTCATTCTGTTTGCCTCTGTTTTCACTCTGTTTGCCTCTGTTTCACTCTGTTTGCCTCTGTTTCACTCCGTTTGCCTCTGTTTGCCTCTGTTTGCCTCTGTTTGCCTCTGTTTATCACTGTTTAACACTGTTTAACCCTGTTTGCATCTGTTTAACCCTGTTTGCCTCTGTTTGCCACAATTTAACCCTGTTTGCCTCTGTGTAACTCTGTTTGCCTATGTTTAACTCTGTTTGCCTCTGTTTAACTCTGTTTGCCTCTGTTTAACTTTGTTTAACTCTGTTTGCCTCTGTTTAACACTGTTTGCCTCTGTTTAACACTTTATGCCACTGTTTAACACTGTTTGCCTCTATTTAACTCTGCTTGCCTCTGTTTAACACTGTTTGCCTCTGTTCAACACTGTTTGCCTCTGTTTGCCTCTGTTTAACTCAATTTGCCTCTGTTTAACACTGTTTGCCTCTGTTTAACACTGTTTAACACTGTTTGCCTCTGTTTGCTCTGTTTCACTCTGTTTGCCTCTGTTCAACACTGTTTGCCTCTGTTTAACACTGTTTAACACTGTTTGCCTCAGTTTGCCTCTGTTTGCCTCTGTTTGCCTCTGTTTGCCTCTGCTTGCCTCTGCTTGCCTCTGTTTAACACTGCCTATCCCTGTCTGACTCTGGCTAACACTGCTTGCCTCTGTTTAACTCTGTTTGCCTCTGTTTAACACTGCTTGCCTCTGCTTATCTCGGCTTGCCTCTGTTTCACTCTGTTGCCTCTGTTTCACTCTGTTTGCCTCTGTTTCGTTCTGTTTGCCTCAGTTTGTCTCTGTTTAAGTCTGTTTAACTCTGTTTAAGTCTGTTTAACTCTGTTTGCCTCTGTTTCACTCTTTTTGCCTCTGTGTAGTCAGTTTGCCTTTCAGTCTGTTTGCCTCTGTTTCATTCTGTTTGCCTGTGTTTCCATCTGTTTCCCTCTGTTTCAGTCTGTTTGCCTCTGTTTAAGTCTGTTTGCCTCTGTTACTGTCTTTTTGCCTCTGTTTATCTCTGTTAACTCTGTTTAAGTCCGTTTTCCTCTGTTTACCTCTGTTTGCCTCTGTTTGCCTATGTGCCTCTGTTTGCCTCTGCTTGCCTCTGTTTGCCTCTGCTTTCCTCTGTTTAACACTGTTTAACCCTGTTTGCCTCTGTTTAACACAGTTTGCCTCTGTTTATCACTGTTTGCCTCTGTTTATCACTGTTTGCCTCTGTTTAACACTGTTTGCCTCTGTTTAACACTGTTTGCCTCTGTTCAACACTGTTTGCCTCTGTTTGCCTCTGTTTAACTCAATTTGCCTCTGTTTAGCACTGTTTGCCTCTGTTTCACAATGTTTAACTCTGTTTGTTTCTGTTTAAAACTGTTTGCCTCTGTTAACACTGTTTGCGACTGCTTAACAATGTTTTCCTCTGTTTGCGTTTGTTTAACAATGTTTGCCTCTGTTTAACAATGTTTACCTCTGTTTGGCTCTGTTTGCCTATGTGCCTCTGTTTGCCTCTCCTTGCCTCTGCTTTCCTCTGTTTAACACTGTTTCACCCTGTTTGCCTCTGTTTAACTCTGTATATCTCTGTTTGCGTCTGTTTAACCCCTGTTTGCGTCTATTTAACACTGTTTGCCTCTTTTTAAGTCTGTTTGCCTGTGTTTAGCAGTGTTTGCCTCTGTTTAACACTGTTTGCCTCTGTATAACACTGTTTGCCTCTGTCTAACACGGTTTGCCTCTGTTTAACACTGTTTGCCTCTGTTTATCACTGTTTGCCCTCTGTTTGCCTCTGTTTAACTCAATTTGCCTCTGTTTAACACTGTTTGTCTCTGTTTAACACTGTTTAACACTGTTTGCCTCTGCTTGCCTCTGTTTAACTCAGTTTGCCTCTGTTCAACACTGTTTGCCTCTGTTTAACACTGTTGAACGCTGTTTGCCTCTGTTTGCCTCTGCTGCCTCTGCTTACCTCTGTTTGCCTCTGATTGCCTCTGCTTGCCTCTGTTTAACACTGCTTATCCCTGTTTGCCTCTGTTTAACCCTGTTTGCCTCTGTTTAACGCTGTTTGCCTCTGTTTAACACTGTTTGCCTCTCTCTAACACGGTTTGCCTCTGTTTCCATCTGTTTGCCTCTGTTTAACTCGGTTTCACTCTGTTTGCCTCTGTTTCACTCTGTTTGCCTCTGTTTCACTCTGTTTGCCTCAGTTTCCCTTTGTTTAACTCTGTTTGCCTACGTTTAACACTGTTTGCCTCTGTTTAACACTGTTTGCCTCTGTTTGCCTTTGTTTGCCTCTGTTTGCCTCTGCTTATCTCGTTTAACACTGTTTGCCTCTGCTTAACACTGCTTGCCTCTGTTTAACACTGTTTGCCTCTGTTTAACACTGCTTGCCTCTGTTTAACACTGTTTGCCTCTCTTTGCCTCTGTTTGCCTCTGTTTCACTCTGTTTGCATCTGTTTCACTTTGTTTGCCTCTGTTTCACTCCGTTTGCCTCTGTTTGCCTCTGTTTGCCTCTGTTTATCACTGCTTAACACTGTTTAACCCTGTTTGCATCTGTTTAACCCTGTTTGCCACAATTTAACCCTGTTTGCCTCTGTGTAACTCTGTTTGCCTATGTTTAACTCTGTTTGCCTCTGTTTAACTCTGTTTGCCTCTTTTTAACTCTGTTTGCCTCTGTTTAACTCTGTTTAACTCTGTTTGCCTCTGTTTAACTCTGTTTAACTCTGTTTGCCTCTGTTTCATTCTTTTTGCCTCTGTGTAAGTCTGTTTTGCCCTTTCAGTCTGCCTCTGTTTCATTTTGTTTGCCTCTGTTCAGTCTGTTTGCCTCTGTTTCAGTCTGCTTGCCTCTGTTTAACTCAGTTAACTCTGTTTAAGTCTGTTCGCCTCTGTTTCAGTCTGTTTGCCTCTGTTTCAGTCTGCTTGCCTCTGTTTAACTCTGTTAACTCTGTTTAAGTCTGTTTGCCTCTGTTTGCCTCTGTTTGCCTCCGTGCCTCTGTTTGCCTCTGCTTGCCTTTTTTGCCTCTGTTTGCCTCTGTTTTCCTCTGTTTGCCTCTGTTTGCCTCTCTGCCTCGGTTGGCCTCTGCTTGCCTCTTTTTGCCTCTGTTTGCCTCTGCTTGCCTCTGTTTAACACGGTTTAACCCTGTTTGCCTCTGTTTAACACAGTTTGCCTCTGTTTATCACTGTTTGCCTCTGTTTAACACTGTTTGCCTCTGTTTAACACTGTTTGCCTCTGTTTCACAATGTTTAACTCTGTTTGCCTCTGTTTAAAACTGTTTGCCTCTGTTTAAAACTGTTTGCGGCTGCTTAACACTGTTTACCTCTGTTTGCCTTTGTTTAACAATGTTTGCCTCTGTTTAACACTGTTTACCTCTGTTTGCCTTTGTTTAGCTCCATTCCAATCTGTTTAACTCTGATTGCCTCTGTTTCACTCTGCTTCACTCTGTTTCCCTCGGTTTCTCTCTGTTTGCCTCTGTTTGCCTCTATTTCAATCTGTTTGCCTCTGTTTGCCTCTGTTTGTTTCTGTTTGCCTCTTTTTGCCTCTGTTTAACTCTGTTTAACTCTGTTTGCGTCTGTTTAACCCAGTTTTCGTCTGTTTAACCCTGTTTGCGTGTATTTAACACTGTTTGCCTCTGTTTAAGTCTGTTTGCCTGGTTTAACAGTGTTTGCCTCTGTTTAACACTGTTTGCCTCTGTTTAACACTTTTTGCCTCTGTATAACACTGTTTGCATCTGTTTAACACTGTTTGCCTCTGTTTAACACGGTTTGCCTCTGTTTAACACTGTTTGCCTCTGTTTAAGACTGGTCGCCTCTGGTTTACACTTTTTGCCTCTGTTTAACACTGTCTGACTCTGGCTGACACTCTTTGCCTCAGTTTAACTCTGTTTGCCTCTGTTTAACACTGTTTGCCTCTGTTTAACACTGTTTGCCTCTGTTTAACACTGTATGCCACTGTTTAACACTGTTTGCCTCTATTTAACACTGTTTGCCTCTGTTTAACACTGTTTGCCTCTGTTCAACACTGTTTGCCTCTGTTTGCCTCTGTTAACTCAATTTGCCTCTGTTTAGCACTGTTTGCCTCTGTTTCACAATGTTTAACTCTGTTTGTTTCTGTTTAAAACTGTTTGCCTCTGTTTTACACTGTTTGCGACTGCTTAACAATGTTTTCCTCTGTTTGCGTTTGTTTAACAATGTTTGCCTCTGTTTAACAATGTTTACCTCTGTTTGCCTCTGTTTGCCTATGTGCCTCTGTTTGCCTCTGCTTGCCTCTGTTTGCCTCTGCTTTCCTCTGTTTAACACTGTTTAACCCTGTTTGCCTCTGTTTAACACAGTTTGCCTCTGTTTATCACTGTTTGCCTCTGTTTAACACTGTTTGCCTCTGTTTAACACTGTTTGCCTCTGTTTCACAATGTTTAACTCTGTTTGTTTCTGTTTAAAACTGTTTGCCTCTGTTTAACACTGTTTGCGACTGCTTAACAATGTTTTCCTCTGTTTGCCTTTGTTTAACAATGTTTGCCTCTGTTTAACAATGTTTACCTCTGTTTGCCTCTGTTTGCCTATGTGCCTCTGTTTGCCTCTGCTTGCCTCTGTTTGCCTCTGCTTTCCTCTGTTTAACACGGTTT
>JANJGN010005082.1:0-27014 GCA_026770705.1 Isurus oxyrinchus
TGTTTCTCTCTGTTTGCCTCTGTTTCACTCTGTTTGCCTCTGTTTAAGTCTGATTGCCTCTGTTTGCTTCTGTTTGCCTCTGTTTAAGTCTGTTTGCCTCTGTTTCAGTCTGTTTGCCTCTGTCGAAGTCTGTTTGCCTCTGTTTCACTCTGTTTGCCTCTGTTTAATCCTGTTTGCATCTGTTTGCCTCTGTTTAACCCTGTTTGCCTCTATTTCATTCTGTTTGCCTCTGTTTCACGCTGTTTGCCTCTGTTTAAGTCTGTTTGCCTCTGTTTGCCTCTGTTTAAGTCTGTTTGCCTCTGTTTCAGTCTGTTTGCCTCTGTCGAAGTCTGTTTGCCTCTGTTTCACTCTGTTTGCCTCTGTTTAATCCTGTTTGCATCTGTTTGCCTCTGTTTAACCCTGTTTGCCTCTATTTCATTCTGTTTGCCTCTGTTTCACGCTGTTTGCCTCTGTTTAAGTCTGTTTGCCTCTGTTTGCCTCTGTTTAACCCTGTTTGCCTCCGTTTGCCTCAGTTTGCCTCTGTTTACTTCTGTTTGCCTCTGTTTGCCTCTGTTTAAGTCTGTTTGCCTCTATTTAAGTCTGTTTGCCTCTGTTTCAGTCTGTTTGCCTCTGTTTAAGTCTGTTTGCCTCTGTATAAGTCTGTTTGCCTCTGTTTCACTCTGTTTGCATCTGTTTATCCTGTTTGCATGTGTTTGCCTCTGTTTGCCTCTTTTTGCATCTGTTTAAGTCTGTTTGCCTCTGTTTCATTCTGTTTGCCTCTGTTTCAGTCTGTTTGCCTCTGTTTCAGTCTGTTTGCCTCTGTTTAAGTCTGTTTGCCTCTGTTTCTCTCTGTTTGCCTCTGTTTCACTCTGTTTGCCTCTGTTTCGCTCTTTCTGCCTCTGATTGCCTCTGTTTAAGTCTGTTTGCCTCTGTTTAATTTGTTTGCCTCTGTTTAAGTCTTTTTGCCTCTGTTTCACTCTGTTTGCCCCTGTTTAAGTCTGTTTGCACCTGTTAAGTCTGTTTCACTCTGTTTGCCTCTGTTTCTCACTGTTTGCCTCAGTTTCACTCTGTTTGCCTCTATTTGACTCTGTTTGCCTCTGTTTCTCTCTGTTTGCCTCTGTTTCACTCTGTTTGCCTCTGTTTCACTCTTTTTGCCACTGTTTGCCTCTGTTTAAGTCTATTTGCCTCTTTTTAAGTCTGTATGCCTCTGTTTCTCTCTGTTTGCCTCTTTTTCACTCTGTTTGCCTCTGTTTAAGTCTGTTTGCCTCTGTTTGTTTCTGTTTGCCTCTGTTTGCCTCTGTTTAAGTCTGTTTGCCTCAGTTTAATTCTGTTTGCCTCTGTCGAAGTCTGTTTGCCTCTGTTTAAGTCTGTTTGCCTCTGTTTCACTCTGTTTGCCTCTGTTTCTCTCTGTGTGCCTCTGTTTCACTCTGTGTGCCTCTGTTTCACTCTGTTTGCCTCTGATTGCCTCTGTTTAAGTCTGTTTGCCTCTGTTTAAGTCTGTTTGCCTCTGTTTAAGTCTGTTTGCCTCTGTTTAAGTCTGTTTGCCTCTGTTTAAGACTGTTTGCCTTTGTTTAAGTCTGTTTGCCTCTGTTTAAGTCTGTTTGCATCTGCTTAAGTCTGTTTGCCTCTGTTTCACTCTGTTTGCATCTGTTTAATCCTGTTTGCCTCTGTGTAACTCTGTTTGCCTCTGTTTAAGTCTGTTTGCCTCTGTTTAAGTCTGTTTGCCTCTGTTTCAGTCTGTTTGCCTCTGTTTAAGTCTGTTTCCCTCTGTTTCTCTCTGTTTGTCTCTGTTTCACTCTGTTTGCCTCTGTTTCGCTCTTTTTGCCTCTGTTTGTCTCTGTTTAAGTCTGTTTGCCTCTGTTTCATTCTGTTTGCCTCTGTTTCACGCTGTTTGCCTCTGTTTCACGCTGTTTGCCTCTGTTTCACTCTGTTTGCCTCTGTTTGATCCTGTCTGCCTCTGTTTAAGTCTGTTTGCCTCTTTTTGCCTCTGTTTAAGTCTGTTTGCCTCTGTTTAAGTCTGTTTGCCTCTGTTTAAGTCTGTTTGCCTCTGTTTAAGTTTGCTTGCCTCTGTTTAAGTCTGTTTGCCTCTGTTTAAGTCTGTTTGCCTCTGTTTCACTCTGTTTGCCCCTGTTTAAGTCTGTTTGCCTCTGTTTCACTCTGTTTCACTCTGTTTGCCTCTGTTTCTCTCTGTTTGCCTCTGTTTCACTCTGTTTGCCTCTGTTTCACTCTGTTTGCCTCTGTTTCACTCTGTTTGCCTCTGTTTCTCTCTGTTTGCCTCTGTTTCACTCTGTTTGCCTCTATTTCACTCTGTTTGCCTCTGTTTAAGACTGTTTGCCTCTGTTTGCCTCTGTTTGCCTCTGTTTGCCTCTGTTTGCCTCTGTTTGCCTCTGTTTGCCTCTGCTTGCCTCTGTTTGCCTCTGTTTAAGTCTGTTTGCCTCTGTTTAAGTCTGTTTGCCTCTGTTTAAGTCTGTTTGCCTCTGTTTAAGTCTGTTTGCCTCTGTCTAAGTCTGTTTGCCTCTGTTTCACTCTGTTTGCCTCTGTTTCACTCTGTTTGCCTCTGTTTAAGTCTGATTGCCTATGTTTGCTTCTGTTTGCCTCTGTTTGCCTCTGTTTAAGTCTATTTGCCTCTGTTTAAGTCTGTATGCCTCTGTTTCTCTCTGTTTGCCTCTGTTTCACTCTGTTTGCCTCTGTTTAAGTCTGATTGCCTCTGTTTGCTTCTGTTTGCCTCTGTTTAAGTCTGTTTGCCTCTGTTTCAGTCTGTTTTGCCTCTGTCGAAGTCTGTTTGCCTCTGTTTCACTCTGTTTGCCTCTGTTTCACTCTGTTTGCCTCTGTTTCTCTCTGTGTGCCTCTGTTTCACTCTGTGTGCCTCTGTTTCACTCTGTTTGCCTCTGATTGCCTCTGTTTAAGTCTGTTTGCCTCTGTTTAAGTCTGTTTGCCTCTGTTTAAGTCTGTTTGCCTCTGTTTAAGTCTGTTTGCCTCTGTTTAAGTCTGTTTGCCTCTGTTTAAGTCTGTTTGCCTCTGCTTAAGTCTATTTGCCTCTGTTTCACTCTGTTTGCATCTCTTTAATCCTGTTTGCCTCTGTTTAAGTCTGTTTGCCTCTGTTTAAGTCTGTTTGCCTCTGTTTCAGTCTGTTTGCCTCTGTTTAAGTCTGTTTGCCTCTGTTTCAGTCTGTTTCCCTCTGTTTCTCTCTGTTTGTCTCTGTTTCACTCTGTTTGCCTCTGTTTCGCTCTTTTTGCCTCTGTTTGTCTCTGTTTAAGTCTGTTTGCCTCTGTTTCATTCTGTTTGCCTCTGTTTCACGCTGTTTGCCTCTGTTTCACTCTGTTTGCCTCTGTTTCGCTCTGTTTGCCTCTGTTTAAGTCTGTTTGCCTCTGCTTAAGTCTATTTGCCTCTGTTTCACTCTGTTTGCATCTCTTTAATCCTGTTTGCCTCTGTTTAAGTCTGTTTGCCTCTGTTTAAGTCTGTTTGCCTCTGTTTAAGTCGGTTTCCCTCTGTTTCATTCTGTTTTCCTCTGTTTCACTCTGTTTGCCTCTGTTTGATCCTGTTTGCCTCTGTTTGCCTCTGTTTGCCTCTTTTTGCCTCTGTTTAAGTCTGTTTGCCTCTGTTTAAGTCTGTTTGCCTCTGTTTAAGTCTGTTTGCCTCTGTTTAAGTCTGCTTGCCTCTGTTTAAGTCTGTTTGCCTCTGTTTAAGTCTGTTTGCCTCTGTTTCACTCTGTTTGCCCCAGTTTAAGTCTGTTTGCCTCTTTTCACTCTGTTTGCCTCTGTTTCTCTCTGTTTGCCTCTGTTTCACTCTGTTTGCCTCTGTTTCACTCTTTTTGCCACTGTTTGCCTCTGTTTAAGTCTATTTGCCTCTTTTTAAGTCTGTATGCCTCTGTTTCTCTCTGTTTGCCTCTTTTTCACTCTGTTTGCCTCTGTTTAAGTCTGTTTGCCTCTGTTTGTTTCTGTTTGCCTCTGTTTGCCTCTGTTTAAGTCTGTTTGCCTCAGTTTAATTCTGTTTGCCTCTGTCGAAGTCTGTTTGCCTCTGTTTAAGTCTGTTTGCCTCTGTTTCACTCTGTTTGCCTCTGTTTCTCTCTGTGTGCCTCTGTTTCACTCTGTGTGCCTCTGTTTCACTCTGTTTGCCTCTGATTGCCTCTGTTTAAGTCTGTTTGCCTCTGTTTAAGTCTGTTTGCCTCTGTTTAAGTCTGTTTGCCTCTGTTTAAGTCTGTTTGCCTCTGTTTAAGACTGTTTGCCTTTGTTTAAGTCTGTTTGCCTCTGTTTAAGTCTGTTTGCATCTGCTTAAGTCTGTTTGCCTCTGTTTCACTCTGTTTGCATCTGTTTAATCCTGTTTGCCTCTGTGTAACTCTGTTTGCCTCTGTTTAAGTCTGTTTGCCTCTGTTTAAGTCTGTTTGCCTCTGTTTCAGTCTGTTTGCCTCTGTTTAAGTCTGTTTCCCTCTGTTTCTCTCTGTTTGTCTCTGTTTCACTCTGTTTGCCTCTGTTTCGCTCTTTTTGCCTCTGTTTGTCTCTGTTTAAAGTCTGTTTGCCTCTGTTTCATTCTGTTTGCCTCTGTTTCACGCTGTTTGCCTCTGTTTCACGCTGTTTGCCTCTGTTTCACTCTGTTTGCCTCTGTTTGATCCTGTCTGCCTCTGTTTAAGTCTGTTTGCCTCTTTTTGCCTCTGTTTAAGTCTGTTTGCCTCTGTTTAAGTCTGTTTGCCTCTGTTTAAGTCTGTTTGCCTCTGTTTAAGTTTGCTTGCCTCTGTTTAAGTCTGTTTGCCTCTGTTTAAGTCTGTTTGCCTCTGTTTCACTCTGTTTGCCCCTGTTTAAGTCTGTTTGCCTCTGTTTCACTCTGTTTCACTCTGTTTGCCTCTGTTTCTCTCTGTTTGCCTCTGTTTCACTCTGTTTGCCTCTGTTTCACTCTGTTTGCCTCTGTTTCACTCTGTTTGCCTCTGTTTCTCTCTGTTTGCCTCTGTTTCACTCTGTTTGCCTCTATTTCACTCTGTTTGCCTCTGTTTAAGACTGTTTGCCTCTGTTTGCCTCTGTTTGCCTCTGTTTGCCTCTGTTTGCCTCTGTTTGCCTCTGTTTGCCTCTGCTTGCCTCTGTTTGCCTCTGTTTAAGTCTGTTTGCCTCTGTTTAAGTCTGTTTGCCTCTGTTTAAGTCTGTTTGCCTCTGTTTAAGTCTGTTTGCCTCTGTCTAAGTCTGTTTGCCTCTGTTTCACTCTGTTTGCCTCTGTTTCACTCTGTTTGCCTCTGTTTAAGTCTGATTGCCTATGTTTGCTTCTGTTTGCCTCTGTTTGCCTCTGTTTAAGTCTATTTGCCTCTGTTTAAGTCTGTATGCCTCTGTTTCTCTCTGTTTGCCTCTGTTTCACTCTGTTTGCCTCTGTTTAAGTCTGATTGCCTCTGTTTGCTTCTGTTTGCCTCTGTTTAAGTCTGTTTGCCTCTGTTTCAGTCTGTTTGCCTCTGTCGAAGTCTGTTTGCCTCTGTTTCACTCTGTTTGCCTCTGTTTCACTCTGTTTGCCTCTGTTTCTCTCTGTGTGCCTCTGTTTCACTCTGTGTGCCTCTGTTTCACTCTGTTTGCCTCTGATTGCCTCTGTTTAAGTCTGTTTGCCTCTGTTTAAGTCTGTTTGCCTCTGTTTAAGTCTGTTTGCCTCTGTTTAAGTCTGTTTGCCTCTGTTTAAGTCTGTTTGCCTCTGTTTAAGTCTGTTTGCCTCTGCTTAAGTCTATTTGCCTCTGTTTCACTCTGTTTGCATCTCTTTAATCCTGTTTGCCTCTGTTTAAGTCTGTTTGCCTCTGTTTAAGTCTGTTTGCCTCTGTTTCAGTCTGTTTGCCTCTGTTTAAGTCTGTTTGCCTCTGTTTCAGTCTGTTTCCCTCTGTTTCTCTCTGTTTGTCTCTGTTTCACTCTGTTTGCCTCTGTTTCGCTCTTTTTGCCTCTGTTTGTCTCTGTTTAAGTCTGTTTGCCTCTGTTTCATTCTGTTTGCCTCTGTTTCACGCTGTTTGCCTCTGTTTCACTCTGTTTGCCTCTGTTTCGCTCTGTTTGCCTCTGTTTAAGTCTGTTTGCCTCTGCTTAAGTCTATTTGCCTCTGTTTCACTCTGTTTGCATCTCTTTAATCCTGTTTGCCTCTGTTTAAGTCTGTTTGCCTCTGTTTAAGTCTGTTTGCCTCTGTTTAAGTCGGTTTCCCTCTGTTTCATTCTGTTTTCCTCTGTTTCACTCTGTTTGCCTCTGTTTGATCCTGTTTGCCTCTGTTTGCCTCTGTTTGCCTCTTTTTGCCTCTGTTTAAGGTCTGTTTGCCTCTGTTTAAGTCTGTTTGCCTCTGTTTAAGTCTGTTTGCCTCTGTTTAAGTCTGCTTGCCTCTGTTTAAGTCTGTTTGCCTCTGTTTAAGTCTGTTTGCCTCTGTTTCACTCTGTTTGCCCCAGTTTAAGTCTGTTTGCCTCTTTTCACTCTCTTTGCCTCTGTTTCTCTCTGTTGGCCTCTGTTTCAGTCTGTTTGCCTCTGTTTCACTCTGTTTGCCTCTGTTTCACTCTGTTTGCCTCTGTTTCACTCTGTTTGCCTCTGTTTAAGACTGTTTGCCTCTGTTTGCCTCTGTTTGCCTCTGTTTGCTTCTGTTTGCCTCTGTTTGCCTCTATTTGCCTCTGTTTTGCCTCTGTTTGCCTCTGTTTGCCTCTGTTTGCCTCTGTTTGCCTCTGTTTGCCTCTGTTTGCCTCTGTTTGCGTCTGTTTGCCTCTGTTTAAGTCCGTTTGCCTCTGTTTAAGTCTGTTTGCCTCTGTCTCACTCTGTTTGCCTCTGTCTCACTCTGTTCGCCTCTGTTTCACTCTGTTCGCCTCTGTTTCACTCTGTTCGCCTCTGTTTCACTCTGTTTGCCTCTGTTTCACTCTGTTTGCCTCTGTTTGCCTCTGTTTCACTCTGTTTGCCTCTGTTTCACTCTGTTTGCCTCTGTTTAAGACTGTTTGCCTCTGTTTGCCTCTGTTTGCCTCTGTTGCCTCTGTTTGCCTCTGTTTGCCTCTGTTTGCCTCTGTTTGCCTCTGTTTGCCTCTGTTTGCCTCTGTTTGCCTCTGTTTGCCTCTGTTTAAGTCTGTTTGCCTCTGTTTAAGTCTGTTTGCCTCTGTTTAAGTCTGATTGCCTCTGTTTAAGTCTGTTTGCCTCTGTTTAAGTCTGTTTGCCTCTGTCTCACTCTGTTTGCCTCTGTTTCACTCTGTCTGCCTCTGTTTCACTCTGTTTGCCTCTGTTTCACTCTGTTTGCCTCTGTTTCACTCTGTTTGCCTCTGTTTCACTCTGTTTGCCTCTGTTTAAGTCTGATTGCCTATGCTTGCTTCTGTTTGCCTCTGTTTGCCTCTGTTTAAGTTTATTTGCCTCTGTTTAAGTCTGTATGCCTCTGTTTCTCTCTGTTTGCCTCTGTTTCACTCTGTTTGCCTCTGTTTAAGTCTGATTGCCTCTGTTTGCTTCTGTTTGCCTCTGTTTGCCTCTGTTTAAGTCTGTTTGCCTCTGTTTCAGTCTGTTTGCCTCTGTCGAAGTCTGTTTGCCTCTGTTTCACTCTGTTTGCCTCTGTTTCACTCTGTTTGCCTCTGTTTCTCTCTGTGTGCCTCTGTTTCACTCTGTGTGCCTCTGTTTCACTCTGTTTGCCTCTGATTGCCTCTGTTTAAGTCTGTTTGCCTCTGTTTAAGTCTGTTTGCCTCTGTTTAAGTCTGTTTGCCTCTGTTTAAGTCTGTTTGCCTCTGTTTAAGTCTGTTTGCCTCTGTTTAAGTCTGTTTGCCTCTGTTTAAGTGTGCTGGCCTCTGTTTAAGTCTGTTTGCTTCTGTTTAAGTCTGTCTGCCTCTGTTTAAGTCTGTTTGCCTCTGTTTAAGTGTCTTTGCCTCTTTTTAAGTCTGTTTGCCTCTGTTTAAGTCTGTTTAATACTGTTTGCCTCTGTTTGCCTCTGTTTAAGTATGTTTGCCTCTGTTTAAGTCTGTTTGCCTCTGTTTAAGTCTGTTTAAGTCTGTTCCACTCTGTTTGCCTCTGTTTCACTCTGTTTGCCTCAGTTTCACTCTGTGTGCCTCTGTTTCACTCTGTGTGCCTCTGTTTCACTCTGTGTGCCTCTGTTTCACTCGGTTTGCCTCTGTTTCACTCTGTTTGCCTCTGTTTCAATCTGCTTGCCTCTGTTTCACTCTGTTTGCCTCTGTTTCACTCTGTTTGCCTCTGTTTCACTCTGTTTGCCTCTGTTTAAGTCTGTTTGCCTCTATTTAAGTCTTTTTCCCTCTGTTTGCCTCTGTTTAAGTCTGTTTAGCTTTGTTTGCCTCTGTTTAACTCTTTTCGCCTCTGTTTAACTCTGTTTCCCTCTGTTTAACAGTGTTTGCCTCTATTTAACACTCTTTAACTCTGTTTGCCTATGTTAAACACTATTTGCCTCTGTTGAACACGGTTTACCTCTGTTTGCATTTGTTTAGCTCCTTTTCACTCTGTTTAACTCTGTTTGCCTCTGTTTAAGTCTGTTTAACTATGTTTGCCTCTGTTTAAGTCTGTTTGCCTCTGTTTAAGTCTGTTTGACTCTGTTTGCCTCTCTTTAAGTCTGTTTAAGTCTGTTTAACTCTGTTTAAAACTCTGTTTAAGTCTGTCTAACTCTGTTTGCCTCTGTTTGCCTCTGTTAAGTCTGTTTGCCTCTGTTTAAGTCTGTTTGCCTCTGTTTAAGTCTGTTTGCCTCTGTTTAAGTCTGTTTGCCTCTGTTTAAGTCTGTTTGCCTCTGTTTAAGTCTGTTTGCCTCTGTTTACGTCTGTTTTCCTCTGTTTCAGACTGTTTGCCTCTGTTTAAGTCTGTTTTACTCTGTTTAAGTCTGTTTAACTCTGTTTGCCTCTGTTCAACTCTGTTTAAGTCTGTTTAACTCTGTTTGCCTCTGTTTCACTCTGTTTGCCTCTGTTTCAGTCTGCTAAGTCTGTTTGCCTCTGTTTGCCGCTGTTTCACTCTGTTTGCCTCTGTTTCCCTCAGTTTGCCTCTGTTTCACTCTGTTTGCCTCTCTTTCACTCTGTTTGCCTCTGTTTAACTCTGGTTGCCTCTGTGTGCCTCTGTTTAAGTCTATTTAAGTTTTTTGCCTCTGTTTAAGTCTAACTTACTCTGTTTGCCTCTGTTTGCCTCTGTTTAAGTCTGTTTGCCTCTGTTTAAGTCTGCTGGCCTCTGTTTAAGTCTGTTTGCTTCTGTTTAAGTCTGTCTGCCTCTGTTTAAGTCTGTCTGCCTCTGTTTAAGTCTGTTTGCCTCTGTTTAAGTGTCTTTGCCTCTTTTTAAGTCTGTTTGCCTCTGTTTAACTCTGTTTAAGTCTGTTTGCCTCTAGTTACATCTGTTTGCCTCTGTTTAAGTCTGTTTGCCTCTGTTTAAGTCTGTTTGCCTCTGTTTAACTCTGTTAAGTCTGTTTGCCTCTAGTTACGTCTGTTTGCCTCTGTTTTAAGTCTGTTTGCCTCTGATTAAGTTGTGTTTCACTTTGCTTGCCTCTGTTTAAGTCTGTTTAACTCTGTTTGCCTCTGTTTGCCTCAGGTTGCCTCTGTTTGCCGCTGTTAAGTCTATTTGAGTCTGTTTAAACTCTGTTTAAGTCTGTCTAACTCTGTTTGCCTCTGTTTGCCTCTGTTTAAGTCTGTTTGCCTCTGTTTAAGTCTGTTTGCCTCTGTTTAAGTCTGTCTGCCTCTGTTTAAGTCTGTTTGCCTCTGTTTACGTCTGTTTTCCTCTGTTTCAGTCTGTTTGCTTCTGTTTCAGACTGTTTGCCTCTGTTTAAGTCTGTTTAACTCTGTTTAAGTCTGTTTAACTCTGTTCTGCCCCTGTCAACTCTGTTTAAGTCTGTTTAACTCTGTTAGCCTCTGTTTAAGTCTGATTACAACTGTTTGCCTCTGTTTGCCCTCTGTTTAAGTCTGTTTAACTCTGTTTGCCTCTGTTTAAGTCTGTTTGCCTCTGTTTAAGTCTGTTTGCCTCTGTTTAAGTCTGTTTCACTCTGCTTGCCTCTGTTTAAGTCTCTTTAACTCTGTTTGCGTCTGTTTGCCTCTGTTTAAGTCTGTTTGCATCTGTTTAAGTCTGTGTGCCTCTGTTTAAGTGTCTTGCCTTTTTTAAGTCTGTTTGCTTCTGTTTACGTCTGTTTGCCTCTGTTTAAGTCTGTTTAAATCTGTTTGCCTCTGTGTGCCTCAGTTTAAGTCTGTTTAACTCTGTTTGCCTCTGTTTGCCTCTGTTTATGTCTGTTTGGCTCTGTTTAAGTCTGTTTGCCTCTGTTTATGTCTGTTTGCCTCTGTTTAAGTGTCTTTGCCTCTTTTTAAGTCTGTTTGCCTCTGTTTAAGTCTGTTTGCCTATGTTTAAGTCTGTTTAAATCTGTTTGCCTCTGTTTGCCTCTGTTTAACTCTGTTTGCCTCTGTTTAAGTCTGTTTAACTCTGTTTAAGTCTGTTTAAGTCTGTTTGACTCGGTTTGCCTCTGTTTAAGTCAAGTCTGTTTAACTCTGTTTGCCTCTGTCTAAGTCTGTTTGCCTCTGTTTAAGTCTGTTTGCCTCTGTTTCACTCTGTTTGCCTCTGTTCCAGTCTGTTTAAGTCTGTTTGCCTCTGTTTGCCTCTGTTTCACTCTGTTTGCCTCTGTTTCACTCTGTTTGCCTCTGTTTCCCTCAGTTTGCCTCTGTTTCCCCTCAGTTTGCCTCTGTTTCCCTCAGTTTGCCTCTGTTTCCCTCAGTTTGCCTCTGTTTCCCTCAGTTTGCCTCTGTTTCCCTCAGTTTGCCTCTGTTTCACTCTGTTTGCCTCTCTTTCACTCTGCTTGCCTCTGTTTAACTCTGGTTGCCTCTGTTTGCCTCTGTTTAAGTCTATTTAAGTTTTTTGCCTCTGTTTAAGTCTAACTAACTCTGTTTGCCTCTGTTTGCCTCTGTTTAAGTGTGTTTGCCTCTGTTTAAGTCTGTTTGCCTCTGTGTAAGTCTGTTTGCCTCTGTTTAAGTGTGCTGGCCTCTGTTTAAGTCTGTTTGCTTCTGTTTAAGTCTGTCTGCCTCTGTTTAAGTCTGTTTGCCTCTGTTTAAGTGTCTTTGCCTCTTTTTAAGTCTGTTTGCCTCTGTTTAAGTCTGTTTAATACTGTTTGCCTCTGTTTGCCTCTGTTTAAGTATGTTTGCCTCTGTTTAAGTCTGTTTGCCTCTGTTTAAGTCTGTTTAAGTCTGTTCCACTCTGTTTGCCTCTGTTTCACTCTGTTTGCCTCAGTTTCACTCTGTGTGCCTCTGTTTCACTCTGTGTGCCTCTGTTTCACTCTGTGTGCCTCTGTTTCACTCGGTTTGCCTCTGTTTCACTCTGTTTGCCTCTGTTTCAATCTGCTTGCCTCTGTTTCACTCTGTTTGCCTCTGTTTCACTCTGTTTGCCTCTGTTTCACTCTGTTTGCCTCTGTTTAAGTCTGTTTGCCTCTATTTAAGTCTTTTTCCCTCTGTTTGCCTCTGTTTAAGTCTGTTTAGCTTTGTTTGCCTCTGTTTAACTCTTTTCGCCTCTGTTTAACTCTGTTTCCCTCTGTTTAACAGTGTTTGCCTCTATTTAACACTCTTTAACTCTGTTTGCCTATGTTAAACACTATTGCCTCTGTTGAACACGGTTTACCTCTGTTTGCATTTTGTTTAGCTCCTTTTCACTCTGTTTAACTCTGTTTGCCTCTGTTTAAGTCTGTTTAACTATGTTTGCCTCTGTTTAGTCTGTTTGCCTCTGTTTAAGTCTGTTTGACTCTGTTTGCCTCTCTTTAAGTCTGTTTAAGTCTGTTTAACTCTGTTTAATTCTGTTTGCTTCTGTTTCACTCTGTTTGCCTCTGTATAAGTCTGTTTGCCTCTGTTTCACTCTGTTAGCCTCTGTTTCACTCTGTTTGCCTCTCTTTCACACTTTGCCTCTCTTTCACACTGTTTGCCTCTGTTACACTGTGTTTGCCTCTGTTTCACTCTGTTTGCCCCTGTTTAAGTCTGTTTGCTTCTGTTTCGCTCTGTTTGCCTCTGTTTCACTCTGTTTGCCTCTGGTTCACTCTGTTTGCCTCTGTTTCGCTCTTTTGGCCTCTGTTTGTCTCTGTTTAATTCTATTTAAGTCTGTTTGCCTCTGTTTAAGTCTGTCTAACTCTGTTTGCCTCTGTTTGCCTCTGTTTAAGTCTCTTTGCCTCTGTTTAAGTCTGTTTGCCCTCTGTTTAAGTCTGTTTGCCTCTGTTTACTTCTGTTTGCCTCTGTTTAAGTCTGTTTGCCTCTTTTTAAGTCTGTTTAAGTCTGTTTAAGTCTGTTTAAGTCTGTTTAAATCTGTTTGCCTCTGTTTGCCTCTGTTTTTCCTCTGTTTGCGTCTGTTTGCCTCTGCTTAACATTGGTTAACACTGTTTAACACCGTTTGCCTCTGTTTAACACTGTTTACCTGTGTTTGCCTATGTTCAACACTGTTTGCCTCTGTGTAATACTGTTTGCCTCTGTTTAACATTGTTTGCCTCTGTATAACATTGTTTGCCTCTGTTGAACACTGCTCGGTTCTGCTGAACTCTGTTTGCCTCTGTTGAACTCTGTTTGCCTCTGTTGAACTCTGTTTGCTCTGTTGAAATCTGTTTGCCTCTGGTTTATGTCTGTTTGCCTCTGTTGAACTCTGTTTCAGTCTGTTTAACTCTCTTTAACTCTGTTTATCTCTGCCTCTGTTTAAGTCTGTTTAACTCTGTTTGCCTCTATTTAAGTCTGATTAAATCTGTTTGCCTCCGTTTGCCTCTGTTTAAGTCTGTTTAACTCTGTTTGCCTCTAGTTAAGTCTGTTTAAGTCTGTTTGCCTCTGTTTAAGTCTGTTTGCCTCCGATTAAGTGTGTTTCACTTTTCTTGCTTTTGTTTAAGTCTCAATAACTCTGTTTGCATCTGTTTGCCTCTGTTTAATTCTGTTTGCCTCTTTTTAAGTCTGTTTGCTTCTGTTTAAGTCTGTTTGCCTCTGTTTCAGTCTCTTTGCCTCTTTTTAAGTCTGTTTGCCTCTGTTTAAGTCTGTTTGCCTCTGTTTAAGTCTGTTTAATTCTGTTGCCTCTGTTTAAGTCTGTTTGCTTCTGTTTAAGTCTGTTTGCCTCTGTTTAAGTCTGTTTGCCTCTGTTTAAGTCTGTTTGCCTCTGTTTAAGTCTGTTTGCCTCTGTTTAAGTCTGCTGGCCTCTGTTTAAGTCTGTTTGCTTCTGTTTAAGTCTGTCTGCCTCTGTTTAGTCTGTTTGCCTCTGTTTAAGTGTCTTTGCCTCTTTTTAAGTCTGTTTGCCTCTGTTTAACTTTGTTTAAGTCTGTTTGCCTCTGTTTAAGTCTGTTTGCCTCTGTTTACGTCTGTTTTCCTCTGTTTCAGTCTGTTTGCCTCTGTTTCAGACTGTTTGCCTCTGTTTAAGTCTGTTTAACTCTGTTTAAGTCTGTTTAACTCTGTTTGCCTCTGTTCAACTCTGTTTAAGTCTGTTTAACTCTGTTTGCCTCTGTTTAAGTCTGATTACAACTGTTTGCCTCTGTTTGCCTCTGTTTAAGTCTGTTTAACTCTGTTTGCCTCTGTTTAAGTCTGTTTGCCTCTGTTTAAGTCTGTTTGCCTCTGATTAAGTCTGTTTCACTCTGCTTGCCTCTGTTTAAGTCTCTTTAACTCTGTTTGCGTCTGTTTGCCTCTGTTTAAGTCTGTTTGCATCTGTTTAAGTCTGTTTGCCTCTGTTTAAGTGTCTTTGCCTTTTTTTAAGTCTGTTTGCCTCTGTTTAAGTATGTTTAAATCTGTTTGCCTCTGTGTGCCTCAGTTTAAGTCTGTTTAACTCTGTTTGCCTCTGTTTATGTCTGTTTGGCTCTGTTTAAGTCTGTTTGCCTCTGTTTAAGTGTCTTTGCCTCTTTTTAAGTCTGTTTGCCTCTGTTTAAGTCTGTTTGCCTCTGTTTAAGTCTGTTTAAATCTGTTTGCCTCTGTTTGCCTCTGTTTAACTCTGTTTGCCTCTGTTTAAGTCTGTTTAACTCTGTTTAAGTCTGTTTAAGTCTGTTTGCCTCTGTTTGCCTCTGTTTCACTCTGTTTGCCTCTGTTTCACTCTGTTTGCCTCTGTTTCCCTCAGTTTGCCTCTGTTTCCCTCAGTTTGCCTCTGTTTCCCTCAGTTTGCCTCTGTTTCACTCTGTTTGCCTCTCTTTCACTCTGCTTGCCTCTGTTTAACTCTGGTTGCCTCTGTTTGCCTCTGTTTAAGTCTATTTAAGTTTTTTGCCTCTGTTTAAGTCTAACTAACTCTGTTTGCCTCTGTTTGCCTCTGTTTAAGTCTGTTTGCCTCTGTTTAAGTCTGTTTGCCTCTGTGTAAGTCTGTTTGCCTCTGTTTAAGTGTGCTGGCCTCTGTTTAAGTCTGTTTGCTTCTGTTTAAGTCTGTCTGCCTCTGTTTAAGTCTGTTTGCCTCTGTTTAAGTGTCTTTGCCTCTTTTTAAGTCTGTTTGCCTCTGTTTAAGTCTGTTTAATACTGTTTGCCTCTGTTTAAATCTGTTTACCTCTGTTTGCCTCAGTTTAAGTCTGTTTAACTCTGTTTGCCTCTGTTTGCCTCTGTTTAAGTATGTTTGCCTCTGTTTAAGTCTGTTTGCCTCTGTTTAAGTCTGTTTAAGTCTGTTCCACTCTGTTTGCCTCTGTTTCACTCTGTTTGCCTCAGTTTCACTCTGTGTGCCTCTGTTTCACTCTGTGTGCCTCTGTTTCACTCTGTTTGCCTCTGTTTCACTCGGTTTGCCTCTGTTTCACTCTGTTTGCCTCTGTTTCAATCTGCTTGCCTCTGTTTCACTCTGTTTGCCTCTGTTTCACTCTGTTTGCCTCTGTTTCACTCTGTTTGCCTCTGTTTAAGTCTGTTTGCCTCTATTTATGTCTTTTTCCCTCTGTTTGCCTCTGTTTAAGTCTGTTTAGCTTTGTTTGCCTCTGTTTAACTCTTTTTGCCTCTGTTTAACTCTGTTTCCCTCTGTTTAACAGTGTTTGCCTCTATTTAACACTCTTTAACTCTGTTTGCCTATGTTAAACACTATTTGCCTCTGTTGAACACTGTTTACCTCTGTTTGCATTTGTTTAGCTCCTTTTCACTCTGTTTAACTCTGTTTGCCTCTGTTTAAGTCTGTTTAACTATGTTTGCCTCTGTTTAAGTCTGTTTGCCTCTGTTTAAGTCTGTTTGACTCTGTTTGCCTCTCTTTAAGTCTGTTTAAGTCTGTTTAACTCTGTTTAATTCTGTTTGCTTCTGTTTCACTCTGTTTGCCTCTGTATAAGTCTGTTTGCCTCTGTTTCACTCTGTTAGCCTCTGTTTCACTCTGTTTGCCTCTCTTTCACACTTTGCCTCTCTTTCACACTGTTTGCCTCTGTTACACTGTGTTTGCCTCTGTTTCACTCTGTTTGCCCCTGTTTAAGTCTGTTTGCTTCTGTTTCGCTCTGTTTGCCTCTGTTTCACTCTGTTTGCCTCTGGTTCACTCTGTTTGCCTCTGTTTCACTCTGTTTGCCTCTCTTTCACTCTGTTTGCCTCTGTTTAACTCTGGTTGCCTCTGTGTGCCTCTGTTTAAGTCTATTTAAGTTTTTTGCCTCTGTTTAAGTCTAACTTACTCTGTTTGCCTCTGTTTGCCTCTGTTTAAGTCTGTTTGCCTCTGTTTAAGTCTGCTGGCCTCTGTTTAAGTCTGTTTGCTTCTGTTTAAGTCTGTCTGCCTCTGTTTAAGTCTGTTTGCCTCTGTTTAAGTGTCTTTGCCTCTTTTTAAGTCTGTTTGCCTCTGTTTAACTCTGTTTAAGTCTGTTTGCCTCTAGTTACGTCTGTTTGCCTCTGTTTAAGTCTGTTTGCCTCTGTTTAAGTCTGTTTGCCTCTGATTAAGTATGTTTCACTTTGCTTGCCTCTGTTTAAGTCTGTTTAACTCTGTTTGCCTCTGTTTGCCTCAGGTTGCCTCTGTTTGCCTCTGTTTAAGTCTATTTGATTCTGTTTAACTCTGTTTAAGTCTGTCTAACTCTGTTTGCCTCTGTTTGCCTCTGTTTAAGTCTGTTTGCCTCTGTTTAAGTCTGTTTGCCTCTGTTTAAGTCTGTTTGCCTCTGTTTAAGTCTGTTTGCCTCTGTTTAAGTCTGTTTGCCTCTGTTTACGTCTGTTTTCCTCTGTTTCAGACTGTTTGCCTCTGTTTAAGTCTGTTTTACTCTGTTTAAGTCTGTTTAACTCTGTTTGCCTCTGTTCAACTCTGTTTAAGTCTGTTTAACTCTGTTTGCCTCTGTTTCACTCTGTTTGCCTCTGTTTCAGTCTGCTAAGTCTGTTTGCCTCTGTTTGCCGCTGTTTCACTCTGTTTGCCTCTGTTTCCCTCAGTTTGCCTCTGTTTCACTCTGTTTGCCTCTCTTTCACTCTGTTTGCCTCTGTTTAACTCTGGTTGCCTCTGTGTGCCTCTGTTTAAGTCTATTTAAGTTTTTTGCCTCTGTTTAAGTCTAACTTACTCTGTTTGCCTCTGTTTGCCTCTGTTTAAGTCTGTTTGCCTCTGTTTAAGTCTGCTGGCCTCTGTTTAAGTCTGTTTGCTTCTGTTTAAGTCTGTCTGCCTCTGTTTAAGTCTGTCTGCCTCTGTTTAAGTCTGTTTGCCTCTGTTTAAGTGTCTTTGCCTCTTTTTAAGTCTGTTTGCCTCTGTTTAACTCTGTTTAAGTCTGTTTGCCTCTAGTTACGTCTGTTTGCCTCTGTTTAAGTCTGTTTGCCTCTGTTTAAGTCTGTTTGCCTCTGTTTAACTCTGTTTAAGTCTGTTTGCCTCTAGTTACGTCTGTTTGCCTCTGTTTAAGTCTGTTTGCCTCTGATTAAGTGTGTTTCACTTTGCTTGCCTCTGTTTAAGTCTGTTTAACTCTGTTTGCCTCTGTTTGCCTCAGGTTGCCTCTGTTTGCCGCTGTTTAAGTCTATTTGAGTCTGTTTAACTCTGTTTAAGTCTGTCTAACTCTGTTTGCCTCTGTTTGCCTCTGTTTAAGTCTGTTTGCCTCTGTTTAAGTCTGTTTGCCTCTGTTTAAGTCTGTCTGCCTCTGTTTAAGTCTGTTTGCCTCTGTTTACGTCTGTTTTCCTCTGTTTCAGTCTGTTTGCTTCTGTTTCAGACTGTTTGCCTCTGTTTAAGTCTGTTTAACTCTGTTTAAGTCTGTTTAACTCTGTTTGCCCCTGTTCAACTCTGTTTAAGTCTGTTTAACTCTGTTAGCCTCTGTTTAAGTCTGATTACAACTGTTTGCCTCTGTTTGCCTCTGTTTAAGTCTGTTTAACTCTGTTTGCCTCTGTTTAAGTCTGTTTGCCTCTGTTTAAGTCTGTTTGCCTCTGTTTAAGTCTGTTTCACTCTGCTTGCCTCTGTTTAAGTCTCTTTAACTCTGTTTGCGTCTGTTTGCCTCTGTTTAAGTCTGTTTGCATCTGTTTAAGTCTGTGTGCCTCTGTTTAAGTGTCTTTGCCTTTTTTTAAGTCTGTTTGCTTCTGTTTACGTCTGTTTGCCTCTGTTTAAGTCTGTTTAAATCTGTTTGCCTCTGTGTGCCTCAGTTTAAGTCTGTTTAACTCTGTTTGCCTCTGTTTGCCTCTGTTTATGTCTGTTTGGCTCTGTTTAAGTCTGTTTGCCTCTGTTTATGTCTGTTTGCCTCTGTTTAAGTGTCTTTGCCTCTTTTTAAGTCTGTTTGCCTCTGTTTAAGTCTGTTTGCCTATGTTTAAGTCTGTTTAAATCTGTTTGCCTCTGTTTGCCTCTGTTTAACTCTGTTTGCCTCTGTTTAAGTCTGTTTAACTCTGTTTAAGTCTGTTTAAGTCTGTTTGACTCGGTTTGCCTCTGTTTAAGTCAAGTCTGTTTAACTCTGTTTGCCTCTGTCTAAGTCTGTTTGCCTCTGTTTAAGTCTGTTTGCCTCTGTTTCACTCTGTTTGCCTCTGTTCCAGTCTGTTTAAGTCTGTTTGCCTCTGTTTGCCTCTGTTTCACTCTGTTTGCCTCTGTTTCACTCTGTTTGCCTCTGTTTCCCTCAGTTTGCCTCTGTTTCCCTCAGTTTGCCTCTGTTTCCCTCAGTTTGCCTCTGTTTCCCTCAGTTTGCCTCTGTTTCCCTCAGTTTGCCTCTGTTTCCCTCAGTTTGCCTCTGTTTCACTCTGTTTGCCTCTCTTTCACTCTGCTTGCCTCTGTTTAACTCTGGTTGCCTCTGTTTGCCTCTGTTTAAGTCTATTTAAGTTTTTTGCCTCTGTTTAAGTCTAACTAACTCTGTTTGCCTCTGTTTGCCTCTGTTTAAGTGTGTTTGCCTCTGTTTAAGTCTGTTTGCCTCTGTGTAAGTCTGTTTGCCTCTGTTTAAGTGTGCTGGCCTCTGTTTAAGTCTGTTTGCTTCTGTTTAAGTCTGTCTGCCTCTGTTTAAGTCTGTTTGCCTCTGTTTAAGTGTCTTTGCCTCTTTTTAAGTCTGTTTGCCTCTGTTTAAGTCTGTTTAATACTGTTTGCCTCTGTTTGCCTCTGTTTAAGTATGTTTGCCTCTGTTTAAGTCTGTTTGCCTCTGTTTAAGTCTGTTTAAGTCTGTTCCACTCTGTTTGCCTCTGTTTCACTCTGTTTGCCTCAGTTTCACTCTGTGTGCCTCTGTTTCACTCTGTGTGCCTCTGTTTCACTCTGTGTGCCTCTGTTTCACTCGGTTTGCCTCTGTTTCACTCTGTTTGCCTCTGTTTCAATCTGCTTGCCTCTGTTTCACTCTGTTTGCCTCTGTTTCACTCTGTTTGCCTCTGTTTCACTCTGTTTGCCTCTGTTTAAGTCTGTTTGCCTCTATTTAAGTCTTTTTCCCTCTGTTTGCCTCTGTTTAAGTCTGTTTAGCTTTGTTTGCCTCTGTTTAACTCTTTTCGCCTCTGTTTAACTCTGTTTCCCTCTGTTTAACAGTGTTTGCCTCTATTTAACACTCTTTAACTCTGTTTGCCTATGTTAAACACTATTTGCCTCTGTTGAACACGGTTTACCTCTGTTTGCATTTGTTTAGCTCCTTTTCACTCTGTTTAACTCTGTTTGCCTCTGTTTAAGTCTGTTTAACTATGTTTGCCTCTGTTTAAGTCTGTTTGCCTCTGTTTAAGTCTGTTTGACTCTGTTTGCCTCTCTTTAAGTCTGTTTAAGTCTGTTTAACTCTGTTTAATTCTGTTTGCTTCTGTTTCACTCTGTTTGCCTCTGTATAAGTCTGTTTGCCTCTGTTTCACTCTGTTAGCCTCTGTTTCACTCTGTTTGCCTCTCTTTCACACTTTGCCTCTCTTTCACACTGTTTGCCTCTGTTACACTGTGTTTGCCTCTGTTTCACTCTGTTTGCCCCTGTTTAAGTCTGTTTGCTTCTGTTTCGCTCTGTTTGCCTCTGTTTCACTCTGTTTGCCTCTGGTTCACTCTGTTTGCCTCTGTTTCGCTCTTTTGGCCTCTGTTTGTCTCTGTTTAATTCTATTTAAGTCTGTTTGCCTCTGTTTAAGTCTGTCTAACTCTGTTTGCCTCTGTTTGCCTCTGTTTAAGTCTCTTTGCCTCTGTTTAAGTCTGTTTGCCTCTGTTTAAGTCTGTTTGCCTCTGTTTACTTCTGTTTGCCTCTGTTTAAGTCTGTTTGCCTCTTTTTAAGTCTGTTTAAGTCTGTTTAAGTCTGTTTAAGTCTGTTTAAATCTGTTTGCCTCTGTTTGCCTCTGTTTTCCTCTGTTTGCGTCTGTTTGCCTCTGCTTAACATTGGTTAACACTGTTTAACACCGTTTGCCTCTGTTTAACACTGTTTACCTGTGTTTGCCTATGTTCAACACTGTTTGCCTCTGTGTAATACTGTTTGCCTCTGTTTAACATTGTTTGCCTCTGTTTAACATTGTTTGCCTCTGTTGAACACTGCTCGGTTCTGCTGAACTCTGTTTGCCTCTGTTGAACTCTGTTTGCCTCTGTTGAACTCTGTTTGCCTCTGTTGAAATCTGTTTGCCTCTGGTTATGTCTGTTTGCCTCTGTTGAACTCTGTTTCAGTCTGTTTAACTCTCTTTAACTCTGTTTATCTCTGCCTCTGTTTAAGTCTGTTTAACTCTGTTTGCCTCTATTTAAGTCTGATTAAATCTGTTTGCCTCCGTTTGCCTCTGTTTAAGTCTGTTTAACTCTGTTTGCCTCTAGTTAAGTCTGTTTAAGTCTGTTTGCCTCTGTTTAAGTCTGTTTGCCTCCGATTAAGTGTGTTTCACTTTTCTTGCTTTTGTTTAAGTCTCATTAACTCTGTTTGCATCTGTTTGCCTCTGTTTAATTCTGTTTGCCTCTTTTTAAGTCTGTTTGCTTCTGTTTAAGTCTGTTTGCCTCTGTTTCAGTCTCTTTGCCTCTTTTTAAGTCTGTTTGCCTCTGTTTAAGTCTGTTTGCCTCTGTTTAAGTCTGTTTAATTCTGTTTGCCTCTGTTTAAGTCTGTTTGCTTCTGTTTAAGTCTGTTTGCCTCTGTTTAAGTCTGTTTGCCTCTGTTTCCCTCAGTTTGCCTCTGTTTCCCTCAGTTTGCCTCTGTTTCCCTCAGTTTGCCTCTGTTTCACTCTGTTTGCCTCTCTTTCACTCTGCTTGCCTCTGTTTAACTCTGGTTGCCTCTGTTTGCCTCTGTTTAAGTCTATTTAAGTTTTTTGCCTCTGTTTAAGTCTAACTAACTCTGTTTGCCTCTGTTTGCCTCTGTTTAAGTCTGTTTGCCTCTGTTTAAGTCTGTTTGCCTCTGTGTAAGTCTGTTTGCCTCTGTTTAAGTGTGCTGGCCTCTGTTTAAGTCTGTTTGCTTCTGTTTAAGTCTGTCTGCCTCTGTTTAAGTCTGTTTGCCTCTGTTTAAGTGTCTTTGCCTCTTTTTAAGTCTGTTTGCCTCTGTTTAAGTCTGTTTAATACTGTTTGCCTCTGTTTAAATCTGTTTACCTCTGTTTGCCTCAGTTTAAGTCTGTTTAACTCTGTTTGCCTCTGTTTGCCTCTGTTTAAGTATGTTTGCCTCTGTTTAAGTCTGTTTGCCTCTGTTTAAGTCTGTTTAAGTCTGTTCCACTCTGTTTGCCTCTGTTTCACTCTGTTTGCCTCAGTTTCACTCTGTGTGCCTCTGTTTCACTCTGTGTGCCTCTGTTTCACTCTGTTTGCCTCTGTTTCACTCGGTTTGCCTCTGTTTCACTCTGTTTGCCTCTGTTTCAATCTGCTTGCCTCTGTTTCACTCTGTTTGCCTCTGTTTCACTCTGTTTGCCTCTGTTTCACTCTGTTTGCCTCTGTTTAAGTCTGTTTGCCTCTATTTATGTCTTTTTCCCTCTGTTTGCCTCTGTTTAAGTCTGTTTAGCTTTGTTTGCCTCTGTTTAACTCTTTTTGCCTCTGTTTAACTCTGTTTCCCTCTGTTTAACAGTGTTTGCCTCTATTTAACACTCTTTAACTCTGTTTGCCTATGTTAAACACTATTTGCCTCTGTTGAACACTGTTTACCTCTGTTTGCATTTGTTTAGCTCCTTTTCACTCTGTTTAACTCTGTTTGCCTCTGTTTAAGTCTGTTTAACTATGTTTGCCTCTGTTTAAGTCTGTTTGCCTCTGTTTAAGTCTGTTTGACTCTGTTTGCCTCTCTTTAAGTCTGTTTAAGTCTGTTTAACTCTGTTTAATTCTGTTTGCTTCTGTTTCACTCTGTTTGCCTCTGTATAAGTCTGTTTGCCTCTGTTTCACTCTGTTAGCCTCTGTTTCACTCTGTTTGCCTCTCTTTCACACTTTGCCTCTCTTTCACACTGTTTGCCTCTGTTACACTGTGTTTGCCTCTGTTTCACTCTGTTTGCCCCTGTTTAAGTCTGTTTGCTTCTGTTTCGCTCTGTTTGCCTCTGTTTCACTCTGTTTGCCTCTGGTTCACTCTGTTTGCCTCTGTTTCACTCTGTTTGCCTCTCTTTCACTCTGTTTGCCTCTGTTTAACTCTGGTTGCCTCTGTGTGCCTCTGTTTAAGTCTATTTAAGTTTTTTGCCTCTGTTTAAGTCTAACTTACTCTGTTTGCCTCTGTTTGCCTCTGTTTAAGTCTGTTTGCCTCTGTTTAAGTCTGCTGGCCTCTGTTTAAGTCTGTTTGCTTCTGTTTAAGTCTGTCTGCCTCTGTTTAAGTCTGTTTGCCTCTGTTTAAGTGTCTTTGCCTCTTTTTAAGTCTGTTTGCCTCTGTTTAACTCTGTTTAAGTCTGTTTGCCTCTAGTTACGTCTGTTTGCCTCTGTTTAAGTCTGTTTGCCTCTGTTTAAGTCTGTTTGCCTCTGATTAAGTATGTTTCACTTTGCTTGCCTCTGTTTAAGTCTGTTTAACTCTGTTTGCCTCTGTTTGCCTCAGGTTGCCTCTGTTTGCCTCTGTTTAAGTCTATTTGATTCTGTTTAACTCTGTTTAAGTCTGTCTAACTCTGTTTGCCTCTGTTTGCCTCTGTTTAAGTCTGTTTGCCTCTGTTTAAGTCTGTTTGCCTCTGTTTAAGTCTGTTTGCCTCTGTTTAAGTCTGTTTGCCTCTGTTTAAGTCTGTTTGCCTCTGTTTAAGTCTGTTTGCCTCTGTTTACGTCTGTTTTCCTCTGTTTCAGACTGTTTGCCTCTGTTTAAGTCTGTTTTACTCTGTTTAAGTCTGTTTAACTCTGTTTGCCTCTGTTCAACTCTGTTTAAGTCTGTTTAACTCTGTTTGCCTCTGTTTCACTCTGTTTGCCTCTGTTTCAGTCTGCTAAGTCTGTTTGCCTCTGTTTGCCGCTGTTTCACTCTGTTTGCCTCTGTTTCCCTCAGTTTGCCTCTGTTTCACTCTGTTTGCCTCTCTTTCACTCTGTTTGCCTCTGTTTAACTCTGGTTGCCTCTGTGTGCCTCTGTTTAAGTCTATTTAAGTTTTTTGCCTCTGTTTAAGTCTAACTTACTCTGTTTGCCTCTGTTTGCCTCTGTTTAAGTCTGTTTGCCTCTGTTTAAGTCTGCTGGCCTCTGTTTAAGTCTGTTTGCTTCTGTTTAAGTCTGTCTGCCTCTGTTTAAGTCTGTCTGCCTCTGTTTAAGTCTGTTTGCCTCTGTTTAAGTGTCTTTGCCTCTTTTTAAGTCTGTTTGCCTCTGTTTAACTCTGTTTAAGTCTGTTTGCCTCTAGTTACGTCTGTTTGCCTCTGTTTAAGTCTGTTTGCCTCTGTTTAAGTCTGTTTGCCTCTGTTTAACTCTGTTTAAGTCTGTTTGCCTCTAGTTACGTCTGTTTGCCTCTGTTTAAGTCTGTTTGCCTCTGATTAAGTGTGTTTCACTTTGCTTGCCTCTGTTTAAGTCTGTTTAACTCTGTTTGCCTCTGTTTGCCTCAGGTTGCCTCTGTTTGCCGCTGTTTAAGTCTATTTGAGTCTGTTTAACTCTGTTTAAGTCTGTCTAACTCTGTTTGCCTCTGTTTGCCTCTGTTTAAGTCTGTTTGCCTCTGTTTAAGTCTGTTTGCCTCTGTTTAAGTCTGTCTGCCTCTGTTTAAGTCTGTTTGCCTCTGTTTACGTCTGTTTTCCTCTGTTTCAGTCTGTTTGCTTCTGTTTCAGACTGTTTGCCTCTGTTTAAGTCTGTTTAACTCTGTTTAAGTCTGTTTAACTCTGTTTGCCCCTGTTCAACTCTGTTTAAGTCTGTTTAACTCTGTTAGCCTCTGTTTAAGTCTGATTACAACTGTTTGCCTCTGTTTGCCTCTGTTTAAGTCTGTTTAACTCTGTTTGCCTCTGTTTAAGTCTGTTTGCCTCTGTTTAAGTCTGTTTGCCTCTGTTTAAGTCTGTTTCACTCTGCTTGCCTCTGTTTAAGTCTCTTTAACTCTGTTTGCGTCTGTTTGCCTCTGTTTAAGTCTGTTTGCATCTGTTTAAGTCTGTGTGCCTCTGTTTAAGTGTCTTTGCCTTTTTTTAAGTCTGTTTGCTTCTGTTTACGTCTGTTTGCCTCTGTTTAAGTCTGTTTAAATCTGTTTGCCTCTGTGTGCCTCAGTTTAAGTCTGTTTAACTCTGTTTGCCTCTGTTTGCCTCTGTTTATGTCTGTTTGGCTCTGTTTAAGTCTGTTTGCCTCTGTTTATGTCTGTTTGCCTCTGTTTAAGTGTCTTTGCCTCTTTTTAAGTCTGTTTGCCTCTGTTTAAGTCTGTTTGCCTATGTTTAAGTCTGTTTAAATCTGTTTGCCTCTGTTTGCCTCTGTTTAACTCTGTTTGCCTCTGTTTAAGTCTGTTTAACTCTGTTTAAGTCTGTTTAAGTCTGTTTGACTCGGTTTGCCTCTGTTTAAGTCAAGTCTGTTTAACTCTGTTTGCCTCTGTCTAAGTCTGTTTGCCTCTGTTTAAGTCTGTTTGCCTCTGTTTCACTCTGTTTGCCTCTGTTCCAGTCTGTTTAAGTCTGTTTGCCTCTGTTTGCCTCTGTTTCACTCTGTTTGCCTCTGTTTCACTCTGTTTGCCTCTGTTTCCCTCAGTTTGCCTCTGTTTCCCTCAGTTTGCCTCTGTTTCCCTCAGTTTGCCTCTGTTTCCCTCAGTTTGCCTCTGTTTCCCTCAGTTTGCCTCTGTTTCCCTCAGTTTGCCTCTGTTTCACTCTGTTTGCCTCTCTTTCACTCTGCTTGCCTCTGTTTAACTCTGGTTGCCTCTGTTTGCCTCTGTTTAAGTCTATTTAAGTTTTTTGCCTCTGTTTAAGTCTAACTAACTCTGTTTGCCTCTGTTTGCCTCTGTTTAAGTGTGTTTGCCTCTGTTTAAGTCTGTTTGCCTCTGTGTAAGTCTGTTTGCCTCTGTTTAAGTGTGCTGGCCTCTGTTTAAGTCTGTTTGCTTCTGTTTAAGTCTGTCTGCCTCTGTTTAAGTCTGTTTGCCTCTGTTTAAGTGTCTTTGCCTCTTTTTAAGTCTGTTTGCCTCTGTTTAAGTCTGTTTAATACTGTTTGCCTCTGTTTGCCTCTGTTTAAGTATGTTTGCCTCTGTTTAAGTCTGTTTGCCTCTGTTTAAGTCTGTTTAAGTCTGTTCCACTCTGTTTGCCTCTGTTTCACTCTGTTTGCCTCAGTTTCACTCTGTGTGCCTCTGTTTCACTCTGTGTGCCTCTGTTTCACTCTGTGTGCCTCTGTTTCACTCGGTTTGCCTCTGTTTCACTCTGTTTGCCTCTGTTTCAATCTGCTTGCCTCTGTTTCACTCTGTTTGCCTCTGTTTCACTCTGTTTGCCTCTGTTTCACTCTGTTTGCCTCTGTTTAAGTCTGTTTGCCTCTATTTAAGTCTTTTTCCCTCTGTTTGCCTCTGTTTAAGTCTGTTTAGCTTTGTTTGCCTCTGTTTAACTCTTTTCGCCTCTGTTTAACTCTGTTTCCCTCTGTTTAACAGTGTTTGCCTCTATTTAACACTCTTTAACTCTGTTTGCCTATGTTAAACACTATTTGCCTCTGTTGAACACGGTTTACCTCTGTTTGCATTTGTTTAGCTCCTTTTCACTCTGTTTAACTCTGTTTGCCTCTGTTTAAGTCTGTTTAACTATGTTTGCCTCTGTTTAAGTCTGTTTGCCTCTGTTTAAGTCTGTTTGACTCTGTTTGCCTCTCTTTAAGTCTGTTTAAGTCTGTTTAACTCTGTTTAATTCTGTTTGCTTCTGTTTCACTCTGTTTGCCTCTGTATAAGTCTGTTTGCCTCTGTTTCACTCTGTTAGCCTCTGTTTCACTCTGTTTGCCTCTCTTTCACACTTTGCCTCTCTTTCACACTGTTTGCCTCTGTTACACTGTGTTTGCCTCTGTTTCACTCTGTTTGCCCCTGTTTAAGTCTGTTTGCTTCTGTTTCGCTCTGTTTGCCTCTGTTTCACTCTGTTTGCCTCTGGTTCACTCTGTTTGCCTCTGTTTCGCTCTTTTGGCCTCTGTTTGTCTCTGTTTAATTCTATTTAAGTCTGTTTGCCTCTGTTTAAGTCTGTCTAACTCTGTTTGCCTCTGTTTGCCTCTGTTTAAGTCTCTTTGCCTCTGTTTAAGTCTGTTTGCCTCTGTTTAAGTCTGTTTGCCTCTGTTTACTTCTGTTTGCCTCTGTTTAAGTCTGTTTGCCTCTTTTTAAGTCTGTTTAAGTCTGTTTAAGTCTGTTTAAGTCTGTTTAAATCTGTTTGCCTCTGTTTGCCTCTGTTTTCCTCTGTTTGCGTCTGTTTGCCTCTGCTTAACATTGGTTAACACTGTTTAACACCGTTTGCCTCTGTTTAACACTGTTTACCTGTGTTTGCCTATGTTCAACACTGTTTGCCTCTGTGTAATACTGTTTGCCTCTGTTTAACATTGTTTGCCTCTGTTTAACATTGTTTGCCTCTGTTGAACACTGCTCGGTTCTGCTGAACTCTGTTTGCCTCTGTTGAACTCTGTTTGCCTCTGTTGAACTCTGTTTGCCTCTGTTGAAATCTGTTTTGCCTCTGGTTATGTCTGTTTGCCTCTGTTGAACTCTGTTTCAGTCTGTTTAACTCTCTTTAACTCTGTTTATCTCTGCCTCTGTTTAAGTCTGTTTAACTCTGTTTGCCTCTATTTAAGTCTGATTAAATCTGTTTGCCTCCGTTTGCCTCTGTTTAAGTCTGTTTAACTCTGTTTGCCTCTAGTTAAGTCTGTTTAAGTCTGTTTGCCTCTGTTTAAGTCTGTTTGCCTCCGATTAAGTGTGTTTCACTTTTCTTGCTTTTGTTTAAGTCTCATTAACTCTGTTTGCATCTGTTTGCCTCTGTTTAATTCTGTTTGCCTCTTTTTAAGTCTGTTTGCTTCTGTTTAAGTCTGTTTGCCTCTGTTTCAGTCTCTTTGCCTCTTTTTAAGTCTGTTTGCCTCTGTTTAAGTCTGTTTGCCTCTGTTTAAGTCTGTTTAATTCTGTTTGCCTCTGTTTAAGTCTGTTTGCTTCTGTTTAAGTCTGTTTGCCTCTGTTTAAGTCTGTTTGCCTCTGTTTAAGTCTGTTTGCCTCTGTGTAAGTCTGTTTGCCTCTGTTTAAGTGTGCTGGCCTCTGTTTAAGTCTGTTTGCTTCTGTTTAAGTCTGTCTGCCTCTGTTTAAGTCTGTTTGCCTCTGTTTAAGTGTCTTTGCCTCTTTTTAAGTCCGTTTGCCTCTGTTTAAGTCTGTTTAATACTGTTTGCCTCTGTTTAAATCTGTTTGCCTCTGTTTAAATCTGTTTGCCTCTGTTTAAGTCTGTTTGCCTCTGTTTAAGTCTGTTCCACTCTGTTTGCCTCTGTTTCACTCTGTTTGCCTCAGTTTCACTCTGTGTGCCTCTGTTTCACTCTGTGTGCCTCTATTTCACTGTGTTTGCCTCTGTTTCACTCGGTTTGCCTCTGTTTCACTCTGTTTGCCTCTGTTTAAGTATGTTTGCCTCTGTTTAAGTATGTTTCCCTTGTTT